>QANZ01012858.1:133878-164981 GCA_003254925.1 Chamaecrista fasciculata
GTTTAATAATATAAATATAAAAATAAATACATCTATTACATTAATAATAAGTAAAAAATTATATTATTTTAGCATTAGAATATTAAAAAAAATTTATTATAATAATTATGAAATATATGATGATTAAGTTTTCAGGTTTTATGTTTTTTAAAAAATATATTTTTAATTAAGTTTGCAACACTTTTAAACTGTTGCAAATTGAAAATAAATAAAAAATAAAAAAAATGTGGAAAAGGTTCGGCTAAAGACTTGTGTCACCACTTACCTGAAATCGTGCTAACTGTCTCAGTAAGTCTGAAATTGTGCTACTCAGACAAGATTTCAGTGTCAAATTTTCAAAAAAAAAATATTTCTCTTAACTGGTGCCACGTGGCACCATGTGATTGGTCGAGAAATATCAAAATCGTGTATATGATATGCATACTCCATTTAAGGAAATAAAAAATTTTGTTAAATATTGAGATACATAATATATTTTAGTGTATTATTAATATAAAAGAAAACTTACACTTTTAGTCTCTTTATAAAATATCTTTATCATGATTTTGTCAGATTTTTAATATTATATCTAAATTAAATAATTAGAGAGATAAATAAATATTGACGTTGCAATCTCTTATTGTAAATAGAAGTCTTGCGTGCTATTGTGATGACTGACGAGATGAAAAGAATCAAAATTCAAAATAAGACAAAAGAATATTTTAAAAATCAAAATAAAATTTATCCGACATAAAATTCGAAAATCAATATAAAGTTCTGACCTGTTTTAATTATTTTACTTTCAAAAGTTATAAATTAGTTTAACTTAAAATTAATTGTTAGGTAACCTTTCAACAATTTCACAATAACATAAATACATAATGTTATTAGTAAAATCAAAAAGCTATATATGGTTAATTATTACTTAACAAGGTTAATTATAAACATTGTAAAGGTTTTTCTTCTCCTTTTTAATTTATCAGTAAATTCAAAAAGTTATTAATATGGGTACTTATTACTTAAGCGTTATTATCAGTAAAATTAATGTTTAAATTAAATAAATTATTAACTTTATTGATATCTTTTTTTGGTCTGAAACATTATTGATATCTTAAACTTAAGAGAAAGAACTAAAAGTAATTCAACTTTAAAAAATTAAATTGAAATCTTATGCAAAATCATAGAGTGAAAAAAAATACCAACAAATGTTTTTTTTTTATACACCAACACAAAACAATTACAAAGAACAGAAAAAGTAACATAGAGTTTGTCTCTAAGAAAAGAGAAAGTCATTGGGGACTTCCAACACTCACCAAGTGCTGAGACGTCCTTCTCATGAGAGTGGATCCTCTACTGTAAAATTTCTGTGTTGTCTCTGCTGTACAGACAATCTAGACCATTCATTATATCTAACCATCTACGAAATGTCACGTTGGATCATTTTCTTTTGCAACTAAAGCACAGTAAAAAAACCTTTTTGCAAGTGGTTTTCATCTTCTCTCGCCATCCTCAATCACTTCCAGCTTGTTTATTCCTTCTGCTCCTTTCATTGTTTAAGCCATCCTTGTCAGCGGTAGAGGATCCACTTCCCCTTCTCGTAAGCAAAAGAAATCTGCAAAGGGACATGTGAAATCAGAGTGATATAAAATTTGTTTTTGATTATAATCGTAGTGTGGTTATAATCAAAGTTGATTATTTTTGTAGTGGTGTTTGGATGATTGTTGATTATTTGGTGTGAAATTATTGAAATGGGTATGTAATGATTGTGATAGGTGGATAAAAAGTAAGGAAATTGATAAATTGTATAGGGGTATAAATGGAAGAAAAAATTGGAAAAAGTAAGGTGTGATTTTATTATAATCAAAATGTATTTCAGTATTTGGATATGATTGTTGCTTGAAAAAAAATCAAAATATGTTACTGTTTGCCTTGAAAAACGTGAAAACTTGATTATTTTCATGTGTAAGTGGGGGGGAGGGTTGATTATTTGATTTGGTGCACCGAATGAATTTTGGCCTATGTAATGGTGGACCAAAAGGACTAAAATGTACAATCATAGCCCGACATTTGGTGGACCAGCGAAGAAAATGGTGCACCGTTTCGCAGCAGATGAGAGAGAATGGAGGCACTCACGCGGACCCGGAATTTTTATTCAATTTTCTTCAATTGGACTTTCGGTCCACCGTTTTATATTTTCGGTTCGCCATTCATGAAGGAATTCTTCCACACTCATATTAGCCCAGAATTTCGGTCCACCGACTTCCGAATGGTCCACCGCTTAGCTATTGTAATTTGGATATCGCGACATTCGGTCCACCGTTTTATATTTTCGGTCCGCTATTCATGAAGGAATTCTTTCACACTCATATTAACCCAGAATTTCGGTCCACCGAATCTAAAAATCGGTGGACCAAATGTCGGCATATAAAAAGAATCGACGGCCCATTCCACACAAATGCAAACCCTCTCACTCTCGGTTCTCTCTCTCTCTCTCATCTCTGTCTCTCTCCCTCTCACTCTCGGTTCTCTCTCTCTCTCTCTCTCATCCATCATCCGCCGAAATTGTTCCTCCTGAGACAAATCTGTTGGTGAGATTAAGAAAATAAAAAAAGAAGAAATGGTTGATTGAATTGTTAATTAGTTATGTACTTGGGCTTAAAGGAATTGATGAATCTCGTGTCTGTGTTGTTTGATTTGGGAACAAAAGGAAGAGAGAACAGTACTCTGTTTGAATTGATCACTCTGTTTGGATTTTGGAGGAGAGAGACGAGAGAGAACAAAAGGAAGAGAAGAAGAAAGGGGCAAAATAACAATTTAGGCCAACACAAATTTGATTTAATTATAAACTGGTCCATTATTGAGGGAAATGATTCTTTTGCCCTTGTGATGGGTGATTGATTGTATTAGAATATAGGTAATTGTAGGTATATGTATAGGGGTATAAATGTAATTGAGTGTGTTTGATTATAAAAAAATCATGATTATAATTTGATCAGAAAAAAAACGTAAACGAACATGTTTATTATGATTATAATCAGAACAGATTATAATCAAAACGCAAACGAACTGGGTAGAATATCTGATATAAACAAATCCACTTGCCCCTCTCATAATCAAAATATATTTTTTATAAAGAATTAATAACATAAACACATAAAAAATACATAAAAATACAAAAAAATATGTGGAGGTTCGTGTGTGTTGGTTGGGTCTTGAAGTAAAATGTGAATCAGCAACCCGACCCACAACTTTGTTGATTATTTCACACCCAAACCAACCCGTAATTGCGAGTTGGGTTGAGTTAGATTTTGTGAATTGGTGGGTCAACTCAACTCGCTGCCCACCCCTAATAAGCAAATTGCACCCTAAGTTAAAGTATTTATTTTTTTGTTTTAAAGTCAATATTATTAGGAGGGTCGACCTAAATATAATTAATCTTTGTCTATACTACTATAAGGATAAGTGAGAAAAGCATAAGTTGCTACATAAGTGAGAGAGAGAGAGAGGTCGCTAGTAGCATCAAAGCCTCTCATGGCGGACAAGTATGAATGAGTGTATGTATAATGAATCACTCAAAAATCAAATAGGAGCTGAGTCTTGAGGAAGTATCAGGCAGCCACTAAACGGTGGTCGCTGCTTAATATTAATATTTGTCCAAAGTGCACTTTTGATACCATCTCTTTTGCTCATGTCTCAATTTGGTTCCATCTCTTTTGTTATATTTTTCTCCATGTATAAAATTAGTCCCGTATATTTTTTTTTGCTGCAGATTTGTTCTCATATCCTTACAACAAGTTTCATCATTAGTCCTACAATAAGTGGCAAAGGGAGAGGGGGCCAGGGTGGCCATGCCTAATATATATATATAGTATACAAGGAAAATAAGCAATTGTAACTTGGCCAAGTGGTTCTGGCCCCGCTTGAGTTCGAGCTTGTATCTTTTTTCATTTCTCTCCAAACAATATTTTTAATAGCAATCTGTTTTTTTTATATATTTGCCTATGTTCATCTAAAGATTAAAATCTTTTTTTAAAGAATATCAAATTAAAACAAAAAGATATGAAACTAATTCTACAAGCTGACTAAAAGATTTGAGGCCAAAAGTACAACAAAAAAAATACGAGATTAGCTGGCTGGAACTGGACAGCTATCAGGTCTCAATAAAATTAGAGGATGTGCGAAATGAAATGATTTTAGCTTATATACTAACTTGATGAAATGCAAACTGAAAGTACTCCAGTTCATCACATCCTTTAATTTTATAGAGCATCACACAATTTTCACTCCTCATTTTCAAACCTGCAAATGGCCTTAACTTATTTGGAAAAAAAAGGGTTATCTCCCAAATTTTCTTTCTAAAACTCCAATCTTCAACATGAACAAAAGTGGATAAAGATTAATTAACCCTACCATCAAGAAAACTTAACAATTTCGACAAAAGAAAAAGAAAAAAGAACAGATGAATATTTGATGTTTGGTAGTTAGCACACATGACAGATGAACACTTCCAAAAGACTAAGTAAGTAGAATCACCCTCAGCCACGTAATCCAATCAGCTCATTCATTAAAATGACAGAAAATTAGATCAAAAACAAAAATGATGAAAACAGATAAAGATAGATACCAGGTCCGGTGTCCCGAGCGACAGTGCCAGTGACGACAAATATGTCGGCACCGATGGAGGCACCAATCCTGATAAGGAAGAGATCAAGCAAGCCAAGGCGCCAGGAAAGGTCTCGGCTGGAATTATCGCGAGCAGCTTTCTTAGGTTCCGGGAAAGGTCTTGGCTCTAAGTGTAGAAGACCAGAAACGAGAGCGAGAAAATGAGGAAGAAGAAGAAGGAGAGAGAGGTCTCTGGTATCATCAAAGCCTCTCATGACGGACAAAAGATGTGGGACCAAAAGTGCACTTTGACCAAAATTTAAACGTAAAACTATTTAGTCTTTATAAATAATTAGCTTTTGTAAGAAAAATCAAGGATTAAAAAAATGTATTTCTATGTAGGGATGATATGACTTTCAAGAATCTTCTGTATAGTAAATGAGGATGACAGAAATAACATGAGGCATGAGACTCAAGTGTATAGTTTGATATATATATTTTGTTAATATCTCGTGCTTAATAATATTTTTTAACAATAAATAAATAAAGGGTAATTCTATAGAAAGAGAACTAAAAAGTGAAGCTTGTTCCACTTTTATTCACATTATCTGTTGTCAAACTGATAATACACAGAAGAAAGTGCAGTGATGGTTGTAAAAAATCAGAAGATCGTCAAACTTTGGGGGCAGAGAACTAATCTGTGGCACTGTGAAGTGATTGAAATTGTAGGTAGGCCTTGAAGAAAGGATTGTAACTTATTTTGACTCTTGTGGATGACTAGGTCTTGAAGGATTGTGACATGATGATGAAAAATCTGATTTTGGGCAATGCCATATATTGTAGATTATTATTAGGCCAAAATGCACAAACACCCTGAGTTTTAGGTTGAGTGCACATAACATCCTTGAGTTTTCAATTTGTGCAAATAGTACCCTTGAGTTTTCAGTTACGTGCAAATAATACCCTTTTGTTAAACTTTTGTTTATTTAGTGAGGGTATAATAGTAATTTTATAACAAATCTAGGTTAAAGTTTAATTTTGGTCTCTCAAACTTGCTCAAAGTTCCGTTTTGGTCCCTCAAGTTTTGAAAAAGTTTTAATTTTTAATAAAAGAAAAAATTGATTTACATTCTCAAAAAGTTTTATTTTTTTGAACTAAGGTCCTTTATTTTTATAATAGGATCAAAATGTAAGAAAAAATGAATAAATTAGGATGTGAAACAATTTTGCCCAATTTTTATAATCGGTTTGGCTGGGTTTAGGGTAAAATTGGGCAAAATTGTTTCACATTCTAATTCATTCATTTTTCTTACATTTTGGTCATATTATAAAAATAAAGGACCTTAATTTAAAAAAAAAAATAAAACTTTTGGAGAATGTAAACCAATTTTTTCTTTTATTTAGCAGAAAAATTAAAACTTTTTCAAAACTTAAGAGACCAAAACGAAACTTTGAGCAAGTTTGAGAGACCAAAATTAGACTTTACCCTAGATTTTTTATAAAATTACTATTATACCCTCACTAAATAACAAAAGTTTAACAAAAGGGTATTATTTGCACGTAATTGAAAACTCAGGCGTCTTATTTGCACAAATTGAAAACTCAAGGGTGTTATGTGCACCCAACCTAAAACACAGGGGGTGTATGTGCATTTTGGCCCAATTATTATTATGACAAGCATGCACTGAGAATAGAGAGTTGAAACATTACTTTCAAAAAATTGCAAGGAAGTTTACACTATGGAAGAAAAAGCTTCTTGCTGAGAAAGAAACAAGTGGTATACTGGTGATATTTCCAAATAAGATGATCCTTGCCCTGAGAAATTGAAAATGGAAGCTGAATGATTCTGAGTTGATCTTCAATGGAGAAATTACTGTTGAGAATTTGAAAATTCCACCTATGAGAATTACTGTCAATTAAACTACTGACGTTATTGGAGGGAGCTTCAACTCCATTTTTAAGTAGGATTCCACCAAAAAGATGAAGGTAACTGAATGAACTTGCCACCAGAGATGATTTAAATTTCTGATAAGGGAAAGATTTGAGTTCATACTCTTCCTTGTAGATGAAGGTTAAGTGGTTGATTTTGGAAGTGCTTCAATGTTGCTGATTCTGAGTGATCCTCCAAAACTGTTTTGTAAACAAAGTTTTTCTTTTAACTTTACTAAACACCAACTCCATTTTTAATTATCTACATTCTATATGTAGGTATGCGTAATATCTAAGTTTAATAAATATTTATATCTCGTGTACAGAGAAAATAATAGCAGAAAGAGATTGGGGGAAAATAGAAGAAAATCTCTGGGAATGAAAAAGGTCAAACGATGGCATTGTCAAGAAATTATAGGGAATTGCTGAAAAAAAAAATGTGATGCGAGTTCATGAGTAGAGCGAGATTGGTGGTGGGAGAAGATGAAGGAGAAATTAAAGAAAGAAAAGAGATTGAAGAGAGAGAACTTGATGATGTTGATATTTAAGGCCAAAAATGAAAATCCGACATTGATAAAAATATAAATGGAGATCTGAAAAATTGATTGTTGAGAGAATTTAGTGTGTCAATGTCTCTATATTTATGATGTGTTGCATCAGCAGCATATGTGCTTCACAGATTTTTCTATTCAATTAAAACTCTCACAATCGAGGTCAAATAAAATATGAAAATATAAAAGATCCACTTTTGTATATATATATAATTCCATATTGAAATTCACTCCAAATATAACTAAACTTTAATAAAATTATCTTGTACAAAGGGTTAGTTTGGTTCTAAATGTATGTTTTAATATTCATTTTAGTCTTTTATATTTTTAAAGATTCAGATTGGTCTTAAATATTGACGAAATATTTTATTTTGGTTCTAAATTATTGAATGTACTGGTCATATTTTTCTTATTTCAAGCCAAAAAAAAAAGTTTGAATGTGACGAATCCAAAATTACGTGTTACTTTTAAATAGTATTTTCTCTATCCAGTGGATCCGTCAACAAACGAGCTCAAATCAAGTCCCAAAAGTGAGTTTCTCATTTTACAATCAAACAAGTAAAGTTAATCATATATCTTTCAATCGCTTCAATTATGATGAATACAACAAATTCAAAGTGATGACATCTTAACAAATCTTTTTTCTGCTTAACTGGGATCTTTAGCAGATGAGATCAAATCGAGCTCAAAAGTAAGGTTGAGACCAAAAAGTATAAACTTATGAAGAATTGGTTTCAAACTCACTTTCGAGTTTAATATGACCTCATTTTTTGACAATCCCAACTGAGTAAAAAAAACTCGTTGAAAATAACTCGTCGCATTTGAACTTGAAACGAGTGACTTACTTTCAAAATCTGTTTTAACATTGTTTGTCGACGGTCCAAACTAAATAGAGAAAACATTATTTGAAAGCAACATGTAACTCTAAACTCTTCATATTTGAATTTAAACACAAAAGAAATATGATCATATTCAATAATTTGAGACTAAAATAAAATATTTTACCAACATTTAAGCCTGAAATGTTTTGAACACAATACCATAACAATGTTTAAAGTTCATTCAAATAACAATGTTTAAAGTTAAAAAAATATATATTAATTGTGAGTGTTAAGATTTTTGTTTTTGAAACAGAGTTTTAAGATTTTAACCCAAAACAAATTCTAAAGTTCAAATATTTTTTTTCCATTTTTCACGTTATATGATATAGTTGCTGAATTTTTTATCCATTAGCTAGAATTATTTATAATTATATTTGATTTTATATGATAATAATAATAATATGTAAACGAAGTATAATATATTATATATCCATTTTTGACATTGTTTGTCGAAGGCTCAAACTAGATAAAGATAATAGTATATGAAAGCAACATGTAACTCTAAACTTGTCACATTTGAATTTAAACACGAGAGATATATGATCATATTCAATAGTTTGAGACTAAAATAAAATGTTGGATAAATTACACTTTGGTACCATGTGGTTTGACCCTATTTCACTTTGGTACCTTGTGGTTCGAAACCTGACACTTTGGTACCATGTGGTATTCTCCATTAACACTTTAGTACCCTTTGGAGCTATTTTGTAATTTTAACCATAACAAATTTTGTAAAAATTACATACTAATCCCAATTTTTTTTTAAAGTTTTCATTTTAGTCCCTAGATAATATTTATCAAAAGAACTATTTGTAATTTTTTGAAAACTTTTTGGGGTCAATATGTAATTTTTGAAAAATTTGTTATGGTTAAAATTATAAAATAGCTCCAAAGGGTACCAAATTGTTAATGAAGAATACCACAGGGTACCAAAGTGTCAAGTTTCAAACCACAGGGTACCAAAGTAAAATAGGGTCAAACCATAAGATACCAAAGTGTAATTTACCCTAAAATATTTTACCAACATTTTAGCCTTGAAATATTTTGAACACAAGACCCTTTGACCAATTATCTTTCAAATAACACTCTTTAAAATTGAAAAATATAATTAATTGTGAGTTTTAAGATTTTTGTTTTTGAAACAGAGTTTTAAGATCTTAACCCAAAAAAATTCTAAAGTCCAAATTTTTTTTTTCATTTTGCACGTTATATGATATAGTTGTTGAATTTTTTACCCATTAACTAGAATTATTTATAATTATATTTGATTTTAAATAATAATAATAATACGTAAGCGAAGTATAATATATTATATATTTTGCTTATATATGTAATTCCTTTTTGGCAAAACACTATTTCGTGCCCCTAACGTTTGCATTGATTTTCAGTTATGCCCCTAACGTTTCATTTTGTTCAGGCGTGCCCTCAATGTGAAACTAACGTTTCAATTATGCCCCCAATTTTGACTCAATGCCCATGTGACAATTTTTTTTACTTATGTGTCATTTTTTTTTGTTTGACTTGAATACGTGGTATGATGACTGGATATTCCTATTTTTTTTTCCACCGTGGCATGATGACTGGATTTACATTTTTGAACATAAAAATTGAGTAAACTAGCAAATCTGTCATTGGATTTACATTTTTCATCATCTTCATTCATTTTAGTCCCAAATCCTCAAAATAAAATTGTAAAGTGTCCCAAAATTCTTCCAAACAATTCAAGTTAGTCCTTAAAAGTATTAAAAACCCTAAAACCTAAACTCTAAACCTTAAAACTATAAACCCTAAACCGTAAACTCTAAAATTCTAAACCCTAAAAAATTTAATTTGAGCAATTAGGTCTCTCACTCATTCTTATCCCATTATTCTCAATTCCCCCTCTTTTCATCATCTTCATTCATTTTAGTCCCAAATCCTCAAAATAAAATTGTAAAGTGTCCCAAAACTCTTCCAAACATTCTAATTTAGTCCTTAAAAATATTAAAAACCCTAAACCCCAAAACCCAAAACCCCAAAACTCCAAACCCCAAACTTCAAACCCCAAATCCCTAAACTCTAAAATTTTTTTTTTTCTTTAATCTTCATCTTCATCTTCTCTTCTCATACTAAATTTTTTTGTTTCTAATCTTCATATTTTCAGATTAAAATTGTTGTTTCTAATTTTCATCTTCATCTTCATCATTATCATCATATTTCTTCGGGCCTTCTCGTTCTGCCATTTCGCATCTTCTCACTCTCATGCCGGCGACACCGACACCCGCCGTCGTCCATGTCGACGCCACCGCCCTCCACCGTCTCCTCCGCCATACATTCAATTTCCACCACTCGATTAATAAATCCATGTAGGTTAATCGAGTTCTCCCTCTTCCTTTTCGTCTTCTCCCTCACAAACAGCGTCTCCCACGGCTTTTTTGACTTTCCCCTCTCAGCAACCGTCGTCGTTTCGCAGTTTTTAATCGGCTCGATGTCGCTGGCGTTCGGGGGTTTTTTCGATTTTCGTTATTCGTGGGATTGAGCTTCTCGGCGTTCGAATTGAGCACTCCTCGCCTCACTTCATTGGCTTCTCCGCCGTTGGTGTGCTCGCTTTCTTGTTTGTGATGATAACGATGAAGATGAAGATGGAAATTAAAAACAAAAATTTTAATCTCAAAATATGAAGATTAGAAACAAAATAATTTAGTATGAGAAGAGAAGATGAAGATGAAGATTAAAGAAAAAAATAAGTTTTAGAGTTTAGGGATTTGGGGTTTGAAGTTTGGGGTTTGGAGTTTTGGGGTTTGGAGTTTTGGGATTTTGGGTTTTGGGGTTTAGGGTTTTTAATATTTTTAATGACTAAATTAGAATGTTTGGAAGAGTTTTGGAACACTTTACAATTTTATTTTGAGGATTTGGGACTAAAATGAATGTAGATGATGAAAAGAGAGGGAATTGAGAATAATGGGATAAGAATGGGTGAGGGACCTAATTGCTCAAATTAGATTTTTTAGGGTTCAGGGTTTTAGGATTTAGAATTTTAGAGTTTATAGTTTTAAGGTTTAGAGTTTAGGTTTTAGGGTTTTTAATACTTTTAAGGACTAACTTGAAATGTTTGGAAGAGTTTTGGGACACTTTACAATTTTATCTTGAGGATTTGGGACTAAAATGAATGAAGATGATGAAAAATGTAAATCCTGGGACTGATTTGCTAGTTTACTCAATTTTTATGTTCAAAAATGTAAATCCAGTCATCATGCCACGGTGGAAAAAAAAATAGGAATGTCCAGTCATCATGCCATGTATTCAAGTCAAACAAAAAAAATGACACATAAGTAAAAAAAATTGCCACATGGGCATTGAGTCAAAATTGGGGGCATAATTGAAACGTTAGTTTCACATTGAGGGCACGCCTGAACAAAATGAAACGTTAGGGGCATAACTGAAAATCACTGCAAACGTTAGGGGCACGAAATGGTGTTTTGCCTTTCTTTTTCTTGGGTAAAATCTACTGTCTTGTTTAGAAATAAATAAAGGCTTCAAGATTCTGGAAGATGTTCTACAATTGCGGTCACGCGTAATTCAACTACGAAAATTTAATTGGAGGAAACTTGCTATTTGGTCCCTTCTTTTTCACACTTTTAACTATTTGGTCCCTATATTTTTGAAATAGGCTATTTGGTCCCTGTCATGTCAACTATTTAGTCCCTCATTTATCATAATTGTCAACTATTTAGTCCCTTATTTATTATAATTGTCAACTATCAGACGTTAAATGCTTACATGACACCGTTAAATGCCACTTTATCATCTTAATCACTTAAATCAACCGAACTGGATCAACAAATACAATAAAATCGGCCTAAAATTGAGTCAGACCCAAATATTTGTATTAAACGTGAAGCTTCCATAAGGTATAAATTATTAAATTATTCTCAAATCTCAAACCCTAGGTAGTTCTAAATAGTTAAATGTGACATTTAACGTGTTATATGTGCACTTAATGGTCAGGTTATCAGTGTTGGTAACGGAGATAGGTTACAGAGACTAACGAGTTGACATTTCTAATTTTTGAGGGACCAAATAGTCTATTTCAAAAATTCAGGAACCAAATAGTTAAAAATGTGAAAAAGAAGGGACCAAATAGTAGGTTTCCTCATTTAACTGTTTTTTTCTGGGCTTCATTCCATCCAAAACAACCGTTACATATTACATCTATATCTATATCTATATAAATACTAAAAAATCAGCTTCCTCCATACTCGTTGCTCATATCACTCTCACTCCAAAATAATCTCCCACAAAAATTTCTCCAAGAAAATGGAATTTCAAGAAGCCATCGTCGTCGCAGATGATCAACCCCAAGATCATTCCCCTGAGCCAACACATCAATTCTCCATGCTGCGTCTTAGCAGCACCGACCCCTCACCGTCCTCCTCCGCCGCCGCCGCCGCCGTATGCGACCATCTCCTCCTCCACTCTCCCTGCACCGCCTGCGGTTGCCAAGGCTTCAATTCCATGAAAAAAAGATCCCCTGAAACCGACCTCCAATCCTCACGCGCCAAGAAACCTTCTTGCGAACCAGACGCGTGCGATCTCACGCGCCGAGCCGATTACAAGGCCGTCTCCCTCCCTTTAACCCTAGAAAACCTCGCCGCAATTCACAACACCAAATCCGCCCCCCCAATTCTTCGCCGCTGCATTTCCGATCCCTACACTCCGCCGTCGTCCGCCACCGCCGTCACTTCGCCGGAGAATGTCACTCCGTCGTCGGCGACGGCGTCGCGCTTGCCTCCTCGTCCTCCGAGCCTGAAACGCTGCGTTTCCGATCCTGTTCGTTCTCCTTCCAAGACAATCTCTCATGTTTTGAATTTGGGAGAAACAGGAAATAATAATAATATGGAAGCGGATTTTAGCAAGGACGAGACCGCGAAATCATCAATGGTAAGGAATGAATGAATGAATTAATTAATGCTTCTTCGGTCTGAATTTAATTTGAATTTGATCGATGAATTTAGAATTGGAGTTTGAATTAATAATTTACAGAGGCTCAAGAGGATGAAGGATTGCTTCAAAGAAATGAGGCAATGGTGCGATGAAGTGATGCAGGAAGATGAGCAGCTTCAACAGACAGAAGATGCCGATAATGAAGGCGACAAACTCGTCTCTAACCTCGCTAATGTATGCGTTTGCTTCTCACTTCTTCCACTAAAAAATGCATGCACTTCTTTTTCTATTCTTTTAATCCTGAAAACTTAGTTTTGGTCATTAAATTTGTCCCACAACTACGATTTAGTCCCCTGTATATTAGAAATACATTTCTTATCCTTAATCTTTTCTTGAGAATGCATTTTCTATTCTTTTAATTGAGAATAATTATTTTTGGTATTTAAATTTATCCCAAAACTAAAACTTAAGGTCAAAGTGCACTTTTGGTCTCATACTTTTAGGTCAATTTGCAGAATTGGTTCCATATATTTTGGTCAAATTGTAGAATTGGTGTCATATATTTGCAAAATATTCCACATTGTCGAATTAACAGTGAGACTTTTTGTAAAGATATAAGACTAAATCTGCAAAAAAAAAAAAAAAAGATATGAGACCATATGAGACCAATTCTGCACTTGATAAAAAGATATGAGACCAAAAGTGCAACAAAATAAGTTATGGGACCAAATTGAGACTTGAGCAAAAGATATGAGACCAAAAGTATACTTTGGCCAAAATTAAATCATTGAATATATCACTAGTTTTTTTTATAAACTGTTTAAGAAAAATCAAGGATTAAAAAATATATTTCTATCTAGGGATTAAATATAACAGTTTTTGGATATAAGGACGAAAAAGTAAGTTTACTGTTTTTAATTAGTATGAGTTGATTAGGGTTTAATGGAAATGTTAATAATACAGGAGGAGGGCATAGTGTGTGGAAGTGGAGAAGAAGTTGTGAGTGTAGAATGGGTTGAGAAGAGCCTCAGCATCAACTTCAAATGTCCATGTGGTGAAGGCTATCAAATTCTTCTCTCAGGCAACAAATGCTACTACAAGCTGATTTAATTAGCCTATACAACACATGCCACTCATCTTGTGAAAATTGCATTTTGTTTTAGTTTATATGCTTCTGATTCGGTTGTAAAAAGGGAGGATTTAGATGTAAAATTTGTGGATAAGAAGTAGAAGAAACTCTAAATGATATGGCTTTCAAGAGCCTGTAAAGCAAATGAGGGTGATAGAAATAACATGAGACTCGAGTGTATGCACTTGTGCACTAGTTTGATATATATATTTGGTTAGTATCTCGTGCTTAATAATATCTTTGAACAATGAATAAATAAATACCAAGTTTTTGTTTTTTTAGTACAAGGCTAAAACAGAACTAAAAAGTGAAGCTTGTTCCACTTTAAGTCGCATTTCTCCAAATTGACAAACTTTTCCATCTTCCAAAATTTGTTGTCAAACTGATAGTACACAGGCAGCCTCTATTCTTGTAATGGTAAAAGAAAGTACAGTGATGGTTGTAAAAAAATCAGAAGATTGTCAAACTTTTGGGGCAGAGAACTAATCTGTGGCACTGTGAAGTGATTGAAATTGTAGGCCTTGAGAAAAGGATTGCAACTGATTTTTGACTATTGTGGATGACTTGGTCTGGAAGGATTGTGAGTTTGTAACATGATGATGAAAAATCTGATTTCGAGCAATGCCATATATTGTAGATTATTATTATGACAAGCATGCATTGAGAATAGAGAGTTGAAACAATACTTTCAAAAAATTGCATGGAAGTTTACACTATGGAAGAAAAAGCTTCTTGCTAAGATGATCCTTGCCCTGAGGAATTGAAAATGGAAAATGCATGATTCTGAGTTGATCTTCAATGGAGAAATTACTGTTGAGAATTTGAAAATTCCACCTGAGAATTACTATCAATTAAACTACTGACATTATTGGAGGGAGCTTCAACTCCATTTTTAAGTAGGATTCCACCAAAAAGATGAAGGTAAGTGAATGCTGGATCCAGAATGAACTTGCTACCAGAGATAATTTAAATTTCTGATAAGGGAAAGTTTTGAGTGGTTGATTTTGGAAGTGCTTCATTGTTGCCCTTAAAGATTGCTGATTCTAAGTGATCCTCCAAAACTGTTTTGTAAGCAAAGTTTTTTCTTTTAACTTCACTAAACACCAACAACAAAAAGAAAAATCTTAAACATAAATATGAGATATTGCTTTGGAGTTTGGAGTATCTAATTAAGTAATTATCTACATTCTATATATATGTAAGTATGCGTAATATCCAAGTCTAATAAATATTTATATCAAATAAAGTCTCTTGTACAGAGAAAATAGCAGATAAATACGTCAACCTGCAGAAGTCGAGATCAAAATAGAAGAAAATCTCTGGGAATGAAAAAGGTCAAACGATGGCATTATCAAGAAATTATAGGGAATTGCTGAAAAAAAAATGAGATGCGAGTTCATGAGTAGAAAGAGATTGGTGGTGGGAGGAAGGGCGTGTCAGCCGTACCTTTTCCACATTTTTTTATTTTTTCACTTTGCAACAGTTTAAATTTGTTGCAAACTTTATTTTTTTTTGGTTGTAATTGTTCTTTGCGGTACAAACCGCTGCATGTTCTATTTTTTTAATTAAAACATATAATAAATTGTTTACTTAAAAGAAAATTTAAAGTATTATTAATTAAAAAAATATATCTTTTAAAAAACATAAAACCTAAAAACTTAATTATCATATTTTACATAATTATTATAGCAAAGTATTTTTAATTTTCTAATGCTAAAAAAAATAATTTTTCACTTATTATTAATGTAATAGATGTATTAATTTTTATNTTATAGATAATTTTATATTTTAGAAAACAAATTATTGGATAAATTTATAGAAGTCCATTTATAAAATTTTAATAGAATATCAAAAATATTTAATTTTGTGTTTTAGTAAAAAAAATTTAGTGGAGAAAATTATAAAAGTCAAATACCAACAAATGTTTGGTATAGTGTTTTGGCGAGCTACACCCTAAAGAGAGGACCCAGGTTCGATCCCTAGAATTTATATTGATGGGAGGGTTCTGACCATTAGGTCTCTGAGGCCCGAATGAGATTAATTTTTGTGTAGACCACTAGACCGTTACACGGATAGGCATGAGATACTATGACTTAACAAAATAAAAATTATAAAAAAAATTAGAATTTTTTATTGAATAAACTTATCATTAAGTACTTAATTTTATATTTTAAATAATAAAATTTAATTAATATACTCATTCATTGTACAAATATAAAATCGTGCTGGGGTAGTACGATTTCAGCCTATCTCAGTCAAACTGAAATTGTGCTCCCTAGACACGATTTCAGTGTCAGATTTAAAAAAAAATATTATTTCTCTTAGCTGGTGCCACGTGGCACCATGTGATTGGCTGAGAGAGATTAAAATCGTGTGTGTCAAATGCGTAACCCANAAATATGATAATTAAGTTTTTAGGTTTTATGTTTTTTAAAAAATATCTTTTTTAATTAGTAATACTTTAAATTTTCTTTTAAGTACATAATTTTATTATATGTTTTAATTAAAAAAAACCAAAGTGCGAATTTGGTCGTGTAACTTTGCACCAGTTCCCAAATGAGTTCTATAACTTTTTTGTCTCGAATTTGATCTTTTATCTTTGCTTTAGGTCCCAAATCAGTCCTATATCTTTTATTGTCTCAATTTTGGTCCCATATGTTTTGAAAACCTCACACCGTTAGTCCTCCGTGTATTTTAAATTACAGTTTAGTCCTGAAAACGTCAAGTTCCTTTCACTTTAGTCCCTGACTATCAAAATGAAAGTGAAAGAGCATCTCTGAAGATTCTCAAACTTTATATCTTGGTCCCTAATCCATGAATTCTTCATGAAATGGAATAGAAATGCAAAAACAACACAAATTAAAGAAAATGACAGAGGGACCAAAACTGAAATGCAAAAAATGTAAAACCTACCGGAATATGCCCCAAACTCGCTGAAAAACGTACGAAAATCGCCAAGAAAATCAAGAACTCATCCAAAACCCCCAATTCTCACTGAAATCTCACTCAAATAATCGCCCTCAAATGCTTTAAAAAAGAATTTTTGAAAATCTAAACTTTTGAGGAGGGAGGTGATAGAAGAAATGTAAGGAATTTCAGAACTTCTGTCTTAGAATCACCAAATAACAAAATACAAAAAAAAAAAGTTTGCAACACTTTTAAATTGTTGCAAAGTGAAAAAATTAAAAGAAAATAAAAAAGTGTGGAAAAGGTACGGCAGCACTTACCTGAAATCGTACTAAGTAGCACGATTTTAGGATATCTCAGTCAGTTTAAAATTGTGCTATCTAGATACAATTTCAGTGTCAAATTTTCAAAAAACAAATTATTTATCTTAACTGGTGCCACGTGACACCATGTGATTAGCTGAGAAAGATCAAAATCGTGTGTGTGATATGTGTAACCCATTTGAGAAAATAAGAAAATTTGTTGAGTATTGAAATACATAATATATTTTAGTATATTATTAATATAAAAAAAACCCCGAATTATTTATCAAAGTTTGTATTAAAGAATCAATAATTTAGAAACAATATATATAATGTCCTCAAACATGAAATACAAGTACATATTGATTTGACTATGTAAAAATTAAGGAAGCTGATGTATAGATTATTATAAAATGTAATGGATTTTTGAGGTAAAGAGCATGGTTTCATAGAACAACTGGGCTCTATCACCGCAAATCACCCTGGGTGTGGTGATTTCATGGTTTTTTATTGCTTTTATATTTTTTATTTAGTTAAAATAGGTGAGAGAAAGACACATCAAATAATTTGTTCCGGCTACTGAGAACTTTATAGTTTATAGCACGGATTTTACTATGAAAAGCCCATAAGCCTAAACAAATAAACAATCCATTTTTTTCTCTATCTCTCTCTTCTTTCTTATCTTTTCTTTTCATTTTTATTTTAATTTTAATGAATTATATTGGAATTTGTGGCAAAATCAAAGTAAAAAAGTGATTTACTCTTGCTACCGACCTTTATAGCACCGCTCAAATGTAATTGGCTGGACGTTTAAGGTAGTTGTTTCATTGGTCAAAGTTGTACGCTAGTAGAAGTGAAACGTCAATATCTTTCGCCGCAAAATTTATATACAATTCTTTATATTTTTGTTACAAGATTTTTTAATAAATATTTAACATGTGATAAAAATTATATTTATGATCAATTATGATAGAAAAAAATATTAGACATATAATTTTACATGATCAATAGTAAAAGAAAGAAAATGTCAACAAAACTTATAATTGAAGTAACCTTATAATATAAAAAATTTTACCTAAATTTTTTTCTTTCCAATATTCTCACATACAATGAACTTATTTTGTGACTGTGAGTGAATTCCAGCGCAATAAACGCAGGAACTTGCGTTGAGCCACGAAAGCCATTGATGAAGATTGCTCTAATAATTGGACTCGGTTGAGAGAGTCTTCACCACGAGTTTCACCAAAAATCCTAGAACAAAATTAGTAGACATAGCTTTTCTTAAAGGTCTTCCAACCATGCATCAAGTTAGAATTATTTAACGAGATGGAGAGAATAAAGATTGAAAGTTTTAATATCTATTTCTAAATTTTGATTTCTATATATATTGGCTAAAAATTTATTTTGATCTGTGGCGTTTACTTTAAATTCCATTTATCCTAAATTTTGTTTGGGTTCTTAATTTTTTTTTGTTTTGGTCCTCAACGTTTTTAAAAGTTTTTATAATTGGATCTCTCTCGTTTCAAACTCGAACGTAATGAAATCTAAGTTGTGAGTTAAATTTAATGAATTCTTTCTTTTTACAATTGGAGTCATCATCAGCAAAGGAGGTCCAATCAAGTTTGAATGCAACAAAATCGGAGCTACAAATTATTATTAACAATTTTTTTCTTTGTCTAATTGGGACAATTGACAAACAAAATCAAATAGTACTCTCAAAGTGAGTTTAGTCAAAACATCAATATTAATTTTTAGAATACTATTTGACCTCATTTATTAATGATTTCAACTGAAAAAAAAAAGATTCTTCGAAAATTAACACAGTTTTAGATTTGTCATATTCAAATTTAAAACGAATGAGATATGACAAACTTGAACTGAGTTACTTGTTTTCGGAATTCGATTTGACATGATTTGTTAATAACCTCAAAGTATGGACTCGTCGAAAAAAATTCGTAGTTATAGATTTATTGCATTTGAACTTAAATTTATAAAAGACATGTCTACATTAAGTAATTTTTAAATAAATGTGAACCAAATTAAAGATAAAGGGCCGATGTCAATTCCATTCCATATATAAGGGACCAATTTAAAATTTTGGCCTTAAATAAATTGATTTGATTCTAACAATACGGCACCAAAACAAAATAAGGGATGGATGCAGAAAGATGAAAATAGTGAAGAGAGCATAATTATATATCACTGTAATTTTGTATTACAATTTACAAGTCCACGATTGAAAACAAGTTAAAATTCATTTGAAACACGTGCAACAAATTTCATTGTTTTGTGATATGTAACAGTTTGAATTTTTTCAGGCAAAAAAAAAAAACAGTTTGAATTTAAACATTATTAAAATGACAAACAATAAATTAAACTTTTCGTAAAGCATACAATTATCATGTCTATGTCCGTACAAGTACAACGTGTAGAGAGAGGGGAATTTATCAAATTTCAATTGCTTGTCTTCATTAATAGTTCATGCTTATTATGCGTACAAAATTTACATATCGTTATCACATTTTAACCTATGTATTTTTAATTCTCATTTTATTTAAATGGCATAAGAATTCAAACAAAAGTAGACTAAATTAAAGAAAGTGCAAAGATAATGTGATTTGTGTAATGAGATGAGAAATTGAGAAGTGCCAAAGCTAAAAAGGGTACAGCTCCATCTAGCTGTATTCACAAGAAGGCCGTGAACTCACTGAAAGTATGAGCTCTAGTAGTTAGGTAGTAATTTGTTGGGCGGAAGCTCAACCCACACAAGAAATAAAGGAAGAAGAAACGGAGAAACGAACACAAATCTTTAACGTGGTTCGGTGCCTCAAGACCTACTCCACGGCCCCCTCTGGGACAAACTTCACTATTTGTAATTTTTGCACGGACAAAATTACAAACCCTCCTCAATACAATTTTTGACGGGAGAAAATTGTAAACCCTCTCTCAAAAATGACTCACAACTACCCAAATCCCAATACACTTATTAGGATTTCTATGTAAGTTGTGGTACCTCTTAAGGTGAAAAACCCTCTCTATTTATAGCTTCCTCACCCACTCAACTTTTCTAACTTGACCAATGTGGGACTTTGAAAAAACAAAAGAACCCCAACATAATTAACCTATAAAAATACTTAAATCATGTTTAATTAGGTTCATCAATTTAGATTCTCAATAGCACTTAATAGGTGTAGTAATGAAAAAGGCACAGGTAAAAAGAGAAACATTTTGTGTATCCAGTTAGATTGGATTTTAGATTTGACTTTCTTAAACTAAAATGTATTTAAGGTTTTAAAGTTTTAAAACTGCTAACCTTATTATTCGAATTTTCAATTTCGATTACAAAAGACCCTTATGTTTTAAAGGTTGAAGTATGGGGAAATGGCGTGCCACTCCCACATCGCAAGTCCCAACTACCTCATATTTCTTAAAAATCTACTAATTCCTATAGTTTTTTTGAGAATAATGTTAAATTAATTATATTTTATTTAACTCAATCTTGATTATAATTTTATATCTTACTATATTATAATGATGAATTAATCTTAAATATATTTTCATGATTAGAGTATTATATATTAATATTAATTGATTTATTATATTGCGTCATTCTTGTTCGATGTTGACACTCTTAGAAGCTACTAAAAGGTTGCATGCTGCTTCATTTAACAATATCCATCATCAAATGATGTTGTTACATTTGTTGGCTCCAAGTTCTTTTGCTATTGTTGCAATGCAAGACGAGATTTGAGCATCGATCCCCTAGAGTACTCTAGGGGTGAAGTGAGGAGAGAGGTAAAAATGGTGGAGAGAGAAAGTATAAATAGGATTCATTTTTCTCTACTTGTTTCTGTCTCTCTCCTCACTTCACCCGTATAGTATTCTAGAAGATCCAAACTCAACGAGATTCATACAGAACGCTTTTCTAAAATTTCTTACTTTCTTTTTCTTTCGCTATTTTGAGTTGGGTTAATTTATCAAGAGTTTGTGTGTTGGAATATTGACAATGTATTTAGCATTTTTGTCCCTGTTTCAAGTCCTTATACCTGTAAGAATTAGCCTAATCTTGGAGGGAGATCTCATGATAAGACTCCAACACTCAAAATCATATATCTGTAGTATATTATATGTAAAAACTTATTATTTGGTCTTTTAATTTTCACACTTCTATCGATTTAGTCCTTGAATAATAGAAATATACTGTTTAGTCACCGAATAACTTCAAATGTCAAATCAAATGTTACATACATATTTCCGTGTCCGTTAGGGTATAGAAAACCCTAGTATATATATATATATATGAGGGTAGAAGAGGTAAATTAAAGATTAGTACCCCATATATATAAGACTCTTAAGGGTATTTTAGTATTTTTGTTTGAGTTTGGACTGACTAAAGTGGGAAGGCTATACTGATTATGAGAGAGGAATTGATCTGGGTATTCCTCATCCAAAAGAGCCAGAGGTCTAGATATTTCTTATCAATAAGAGCTAAGGATTTGAATATTCCTCATCATATATCTTAATTTTAGACAACTAATTTTTTTTTTTGTTGAAATTTGTGTAACAATTTTTTGTGTACAAAATCTAAAAAAAAAACCAAAAAACTTAATAGTTTAAAATTGCAGTGGTGCACTACTCAAAGTCTCAAACTCTTTATAGATATTTTTTTTTGAATTTTAAAGCTTTGGACTTTGTAGATAAGATTAGAGTTAGACTTCTCCAAATATGTTTGTTTCCTAATTCCCCTAACATTTTTAATATCAAACCCCAAATAATTCTAATAAGTAATATAGCAATAAATTTATAACAAAATATCAAAAGCTAATATACATTAAATCATGAAACTTTGTATTTTTAAATTTGGGAAGAAAGGTGGTATTATGGGTGGTTTGGGCCGGGCCTCACCTAACCCATTACAGTACTCATTTTCAATGAAGACTACCTCAGACCCAAAAAAAAAAAATTGAAGGCTACCTAGTGTTTGACACTTTGATGTTGAAGGTAGGAGCGAAAATTCTTGAAATCAGACGGTTGAAGATGACCTATGGGCCCCGATAGCTGAATCTGCTAATAGAATCTGATTCCATCAACTAGGGTTTCTATTTCCAACCCGGTGAGTTCCCCTAAACCCAGTCTCAAACTCAATTATCAGTATTTCATCAAATCACTCACTTTATCTTCTTCTCATTTCATAGCTCTACTCAAATGAAATAAACGGTTTGCCGAAACGATTCTGCTTTCATCTTATGACTTGCAACTTGTAAGTGACTCTGCCACATCTCTCTCTCTCTCTTTATCTCTCTGGCCTCAATTTTCTTAGGACTGAAATTTGTTGTTGAGAAGAGGATTTCCACCTCGCTGCTTTAGTACTGTTTTTTATTTAGAATTTAAGTATTTTGTGTATACAATCGAGGGTTCTGCAATCGTGTCTCTTTGCGTATTTATCTAAGAGGGCGAAGGGCAAATAGAATTTTTTTTTTATGGGGAAATCCGGGGGTAGGAAAAAGAAGGGTGCTTCCAGCAAAGTTTCGATTGACGATACAGCTCCAGCTGCTAACGGAGGAGTGGACTTGGACTCTTCAATCTTTTTGAAGAGAGCTCATGAACTTAGAGAGGAAGGGAATAAAAAGTTTCAGAATAAGGACTATGCTGGTGCTCTTGAACAATATGATAATGCTCTCCGATTAACCCCCAAGAACCATCCTGATAGAGCGCTTTTTCACAGCAACAGAGCAGCTTGTTTGATGCAGATGAAGCCTATAGATTATGAAACTGTGATTGCTGAGTGCACCATGGCACTTCAAGTCCAGCCTCAATTTGTCAGGGCACTTCTTAGGAGGGCTCGGGCATTTGAGGCCATAGGAAAGTATGAAATGGCCATGCAGGATGTACGAGTCTTATTGGTTGCTGATCCTAATCACCGGGATGCATTGGATATTGCTCAGAGACTTAGGACAGTATTAGGGCCTCGCCAGGAAGCCCAGGATCTCCAGAGTCGCCCCTCCCCTGCCGCTCTTGGTGCTTCTGCTGTTCGTGGTGCCCCTATTGCTGGTTTAGGGCCATGTTTACCGGCCCGGCCAGCACCAAAGAAGGCTACAAATTCTGCAGCACCTAATAATAAAGGAGAGAAGTCCCAACCAGTTTTACCTGATGAAAGTGGTCCTGAGCCCAAGTCCCAATTCCCAAAACTTGTGTTGAAGCCTTCAAATGGTTCTGTAAAACCACCCTATTCAAGAAAACAAAACCAGGATCAGTCATCTCATTCGTCAACCATTCATGGACAGTATTTGGAGGCTGCAACTCGATGGAGACCCTTGAAGCTTGTTTATGATCATGACATTAGGCTTGCCCAGATGCCAGTAAATTGCAGTTTCAGAACTCTGCGAGATATAGTAAGCAAGAGGTTTCCATCATCAAAGTCAGTCTTGATCAAGTATAAGGATAATGATGGTGATTTGGTGACTATAACCTCTACTGATGAACTTAGACTGGCAGAGACTAGTGTTGATAGCCAGCTTCTCAAAGAACCTGAAGCAGATAAAATTGAGTCAGTTGGGATGTTGAGACTACATGTAGTTGACGTTAGTCCGGAACAGGAGCCACCTTTATTGGAAGAAGAGGAAGAAAAACCTATTGAGAGTGATGGGATAAAGGGAGATGAGAGTGGGTCTCATTCTTCTCTCAGTGAATCAATCTCAGAAGCTCCAGATACTGAGGTTGATAAATTGGGGAAAGAAGCTCCAAAAGAAAAACCAGGAACCACAGAAGACCCCGAATGCAAGGAAGTAGAGATAGATGACTGGTTGTTTGAGTTTGCTCAGCTCTTTCGTTCACACGTTGGTATTGATCCAGATGCTCACATTGACCTTCATGAACTTGGAATGGAGCTCTGTTCTGAAGCACTTGAAGAAACAGTGACTAGTGAGGCAGCTCAGGATCTCTTTGACAAGGCTGCTGCAAAGTTCCAGGAGGTGGCTGCTTTGGCATTCTTCAATTGGGGAAATGTTCATATGTGTGCAGCTAGGAAGCGAATACCCCTAGATGAGTCTGCTGGAAAGGAGGTGGTGGCAGAACAGCTTCAAGTGGCTTATGATTGGGTAAAGGATAAATATTCATTGGCAAGAGAGAAGTATGAAGAAGCACTCTTGATCAAACCAGACTTCTATGAGGGATTGTTGGCTTTAGGGCAGCAACAATTTGAAATGGCCAAACTTCATTGGTCATTTGCACTTGCGAAGAAAATAGATTTATCAAGCTGGGATTCTTCAGGCACACTTGAACTTTTTGACAGTGCAGAGGAGAAGATGAAAGCTGCAACTGATATGTGGGAGAAGCTGGAGGAACAGAGAGCAAAGGAACTGAAGGACCCAAATGCAAGTAAGAAAGAAGAAATACTGAAAAGAAGAAAAAAACCAGGAGCTGGTGGTACGGAAGGGGAGTCCTCGAATATTGGTCAGGTTGAAATCTCTGCAGAGGAAGCTGCAGAGCAAGCAGCTGTCATGAGATCACAGATTCACCTCTTCTGGGGGAATATGCTTTTTGAACGATCCCAAGTTGAATGCAAATTGGGGATGGGTGGTTGGAAGAAGAACCTAGATGCTGCAATTGAACGTTTTAAGCTTGCAGGCGCATCTGAGACTGACATTTCAGTAGTTCTAAAGAATCATTGCTCCAATGGAGATGCAAAGGAAGATGGGAAAAAGATCCAGAACCCACCACAACTCGATTCACATCTTGAAACAGATAAGAGTAATGACTCATGAAGCTTGTCCAGTATGTGATAAATAACATGGCTTTAATATATTTTTTGTCTGTTCAGAGAGGTGTCTGCTATGAAGTCTGTGGACGGGAAAAAAGTGTCCTCATTTTGTGCTCATATGCGGTGTTCTTGATTTATTTTTTAATGGAATTGGAAATTTTGGGTGCCTCAACTAGTTCTGGAATAGTTTCTTTTTCTCCTTTGATTTTGAAGTAGATGATAATCGAACATCATTTGTTTTATGAAGTATTAACTGATTTTTTGAATGATCAACTTTACATGCTTAATATCAATGTTTGTTCCTCTTGTTTTCAAAGAGGGCTTGACTGTTGATGCTGAACACATTAGTTTGACGAGAAATATTACATTACAGACATACCATTGAAGATAGGTGCAAGTAATCAGTGAAATTTTACTAAACTCGGGTGGGGGTTATTTAGTTGATGAAATTATTTTAATGAACCAAAGGATGATGAATAGGTTGTTTGTGACTTGGTGTATAGGCAAAGTTAGCTATTGTCACTCATCAAATGCAATGCCATGAATTTTAGTAGAAAAGTGTGGAGGGTAAGTAGCTTGATAGTTTTTTGATATGGCAACCACAGGGTATTTCCTTGAATGGAAAATTTGGAGGCTGCCACAATCTTTTTACAATTAAACAAAACGTGCTTTCTCATATCTCTCCACTTCCCTTGTACTTGATTTTTTTAATTCTCTGGAAGTTGCTGATAACACTTATAGGTTATGTTTGGTTTACATGGAGGAAATGAGGAGCCTTTTAAGTTTTAAGTATTTTACGCTTCTTTTCTTTTGCTATCCTTTTATTTTATTTGATTTTCTTGATCTTTTCCGATTCTTTATACATCCTCCAAACAAAGGGGAAGAATTAATAATACGAAACATATCCTGCAGCTACTATCTGTTCATTACATATTTGCACCACAATGCTAAAAATAATAATAAATTAAAAAGATATTCTTAATGCAAGCAAGGTAGGTTACTTTCTTATTTGGGTATGGTAGTTAAAATGGGAAAACGCATTTATTAATACAGCTCAATTAGCTGGGAGGCACATTGCATAAATCATCCGACCTGAGTATTTCATGTATTGTTTATGCAGTATGTAAACTAATAAAAAAAAATATTTGTATTTATTTGACATATGTAAAACCATCGTATTAAGTGATACCTTAAAATTAGATCCTTGAGATTCAGTTTTAACGTTATGCCTGGATCAGTATTCATGATTCAAGTGTTTGAAGCTGCAAATTTGGCATCACTTTGATTCTATGTTCAAGATTTGACGATTTGTTACAAAATTATAATTCACACTCGTTATTAGCTGTACCTACACCTGAGTAGTTAACTTTGCCTAGTAATGTCGTTTGATATAATACACTGTTAATTTGGCTACTTGAGTGGCTTTTGACTCAAGTTTTGGCAATTTAGTGCCTTGTCTTGTTTCTAGCAAAACAATGGCCAATGGTGCTTTGCCAATTGCCCAATTGTAATGGGAATCCTCTGGTTAATTTCATTGACATTGGAATACTTTAACTTTGCATCTCTCCTGATTTCATATTTTAATCATATCTTCTCTGCCTTGTGCACTCTTTGGCTGAAATTATATTATAACATTATCCAGGAAAGAGAATTGAAGTTTCAGAGTCTTTTCTGAGGTTATTTGATCATATCTGAGCTCCATATACTTTGACTGTTGAGAGGTGCTACCACTATTTAGAATATTATTTTCTTCATTCCAGCAGCCATCCAGAATCATCTAGTGAAGGGCATGTTTTATTTATTTATTTTTTTATGCACCTGTCTGTCTTGTAGCTCATAGTGTAAAGCTCAGATTTGCTGAAGTCTGAAACCCTTCAAATTTTGATTAACTTCCACTTAAATTAAAAAAAAAAAATCATCGCATAGCTATAAGACCTATTTCATTGTATGATATTAAATATTGGGCGAAAAAAAACTAACATGAGTAGAAATTTAACTTAATTGAGATGAGAATATTACACTAGATGAGTGGTCATACTAGAAAAAATAAGATTAGAAATAAGTGTATTAGAGAAAAAATTATGGCAGCATCTATCATGAAAAAAATTAGTTGAAAGGGACCTTGAAATGAATGATAGTCTAATATTCAATGGAGAAGACCAAAGACAATTATTAGTATACCTATTTGAAAAGATTTAATAATTTAATGTGTAATATGTTGGGTTTAGCTGCTCCATGTAGCCCATCCCTATTAATGAAAAAGACTTTTATTGTTGTAAGAAAATAAAACTTCACAGGATCCGCTACCTGTAGTGTACTACAACAACCAAAGCCTTATCCCACTAGGTGGGGTCGGCTATATGAATCAATTGACGCCAACGTGTTCTATCCTTGCACATGTCAACCGTAAGGTTATTGATAGTTAAATCTTTTCGGATAGTTTCTTGGATAGTTTTCTTTGGTCTTCCCCTTCCCCGGATTATAGGATTCTCTACCAATTGATCAACTCTGCGTACCGGGGCCTCTAAAGGTCTTCTTTGCACATGCCCAAACCACCTAAGGCGTGTTTCGACCAATTTCTCAATGATAGGCGCCACACCAACCTCCTCTCTGATGACTTCATTCCTGATCTTATCCATAATAGTATGACCACACATCCAACGAAGCATTCTCATCTCAGTCACGTTGAATTTTTGCTCATGTTGCCCTTTTATTGCCCAACATTCAGTACCATACAATAGAGCGGGTCTTATTGCCGTGCGGTAAAATTTTCCTTTTAGTTTAAGCGGCACTTTTTTATCACAGATAACCCCTGAGGCCTTTCTCCACTTCATCCACCCTGCCTGAATCCTGTGATTAACATCCTCTTCTATTTCCCCCTTGCTTTGCAAAATCGTTCCCAAGTACCTAAAGCTTGTAACTTCTTGTAATTGATGATCACCGAGTTTCACAATATCTGTAGTATCCCCTTCTCTGAAATGTCATTGATTGGCACATGTTGGTTTTTCTACTAATCAAAAGCTAGCAAGTTGAAAACTCAATGACCATGGACTGAAAGGCTGCATAGCTGATTTTCTTTCCTTCATTCCGGAGTGATTAAAGTGTTTGAAACAGGAAAATACAGATTTGGTGAAGAAGTTGGAACAGCTTGTGGTCCCAAACATATAGTGACTTGTTGAAAAATGGAAATTACCCTGGTAGCTTTTATGAATGTGGGTAAACAGTGAAATCACAATCTGCACTAGGTAATTCTTCTTAAGATGATGAATCTCTTTGTTATATGTATTTTGAGACTTATTTGTTATTCGACCAATAATTTTTTAAGGTGTAAGAATCTTGAAATAAAACTTTTTTTTTTTTAAAAAAAGAAGAGGTAGTCACCTTCCATCCTGTTTCCCTGATGCTACTAGTAGCTAACATTTAGGTTTTGCTTTTCAAACCCACCTAATTAGTTGCTTTCCTACCAACTTTTAGTTCTTATTAAAATTCTAGTTTGGTTGCTGTCCAATGTCAATGGCTTTCTAATATTTTATACGGTGCCTTTCGGTTCCTCAAAAGGGAACTAGGAATTTACAAGACATATCAATGACAAGGACCATTATCTCTTCTTTTGGGAATTTGCCTTTGGGCATTTTACCACATTGACTTTTCTGGTTGTTAACTGTTTCCATTTTTTTTTTCAAACTTTTTCTATTGAGTGATATTATTATAATTATAAAGCATAATAAAGCCAAAAAGGAATTATGAGACATTTCTTGTAAAATGGGCAAGATTTAGTTACTTTCGAAGACATTACATAGCACTCACAACAGAGGCTTCACACTCACTCTTAAGCATAAACTATATTTTTAGCTTATTTGACCTGTAAGGTTTCATACAACACAAACTTCCATACCCATATTTTCAAACATAACAACACTAACAAGTAAACTAAACTGCTTCTTGCTGGCTGATCAGACAGTTGCTATATATGGTCTTCATGGCTTCAAACCTTGGCTCTTTTGCCTTGAATTTAAGGCCAGAATAGAGCTTCATGTAATCATCAAAGACAAATTTTGGGTACACTTGGTTTTTCTGATCATCACCTTCCTTCACCAAGGATGGTGCTGGTGAAATTATGGCATCGTCTCCTGGGTTGTAGAATGAGGCTATGGACATTCTGTTCCCATCTGTTTGAGCAATTACACGGTGCAACACACTCTTGTATTTCCCATTTGTAATAACCTGTTCAAAGTTTGTGTGAATCATTGAACATGGTTAATTAATTATGCATTATATTGATTTTTGCTAAAAATAATGCAGAGGAAATATACTTTTTTTTTTTGACAATCAGTGCCTCAAGAGATTAGGCTAAAATGTACTTAGGCCAAGGGCATAAAACACCCATGAATTTGAAAAGTTGACAGACATATCTTTTAAGGGTATTTTATGCCCCAACCTAAAACTCAGGGGTCCTAAGTTCAATTTAGCCAAAAGTTTATAAATTTGTATTTTTAATTAATAGCAACATACCTCAAGTTGATCACCAAGGTTGATGACAATGGAGTGACGCATGGGTGGGACATCAATCCACTGGCCATCTTTGAGAAGCTGAAGTCCACTGACCTTATGGTCTTGGAAGAGAAGGATGACGCCACCAGCATCTGTGTGGGCTCTGAGTCCCTTGATGAGCTCTGGATTGGGACATGGAGGGTAGTTACTAACTTTGGTCCCAAAGTTAGGACCTTTGGACCCATGGAACACCTTCTTCAGGTACCCTTTCTCCAACCCAAGATTCTCACATAGCAAATCAAGAACTTGTTCCGCTAGTTTCTCCAATTCCACTCCAAATTCCTTCATTGCCTTCCTAAAATATACTCACAACCACGAGAAAAGACCAATCACAAAGATTGTATATACAGAGTAAACATGCACTTTATTCCCTGAAAAGCTGAAAGAGTGTGAGAGTATGTATGATTTAGAAATTAGAACCTGTAATCAAGATCAAGTTCAGGAAGGTCTGAAATGTTGGAGAGAGGAAGATGGCGGACAAAGAAGGTGGATTCCCAGTCCACGTCAGTGATTTCAGATTGAGCAGAGTCCAAAGCTTTGGTTGCCACCATTTCCTTGAACCTTTGCTCCATACACTTGTTGTAATGCTCTTTTGTCAGCTTTTCCACACAGTCCATCAGCTCAATAGATATCCCATGGTTCATTAACTTGACAGTTGACACAAATAAACAGAGCAAACCCAGAGTAAGGAGCAACATATGTATCAGCAAATTAAAGCTTGCATCAAATTCAAAACACACACACACATACACACACAAAATCATCATGGTTATACCAAATTAAAGTTTTCATTTTTGGTATACCAAACAAGAGAAGATGTGGGCAGTACCTCAAAAAAACCCCAGTTCTCGCAGGCATCATTGATTTTCTCCATGGTTGCTGTTCTCTCTGCAGTGTTAAGCTTTCCCATGTCAATAACTGGAAAGGTCTCCATTACTTTTTCTCTCTCTATATCTCTCTCTCTCTGTCTCTAACTTCAGTGAGATGTGTGAGTATATGGTGTGTGAGATGTGAGGAGTGAGGGTTGTGTGAGGTACAATTTATAGGACTTTTTTCTCATGGGTATACTAAGAAAATTAATTAACTACTATATTTTATCTATATCACGCATATGGACTACTTTTACTGTAGCAAAAAGGGCGTATAAAGAAACCGTCAACTGGGACGACAATTTTACTGAAATAAAACCGCTAACACGGATGACGGGAGGAGAAAGCGAAGAAACCGTCAAGGGGCATGACGGTTTAAGAGAAACCGTCATGCTGGATGACGGTTTCTTTTGGAAAAAGTTGAAAAGAAAACCGTCATCCGGCATGTCGGTTTTCTAAAGAGGAAACCGTCAACCAGGTTGACGGTTTCTTAACAAGATTAGATCAGAAATTTTAATCAGATTAGAAATAATTACATCAAACAATCATACAACAAATCAATATTAATTACATCATTAATTTTAATCAAATCAAAAAAATTTTAATCACTAATTAATTTTTCAATATGATATCACATTAATCATACAACAAATCAATCAAAAATATTGTTTCCCAAATTGATAATATTTTAAAAAAATTAATCAATAACTATTTAAAAAAAA
>QANZ01012858.1:165536-176272 GCA_003254925.1 Chamaecrista fasciculata
TTTTTTAAAGAATCATATTTTAGTTATTTATATTTAATTTTTTATTTTAAAAAATAAATTTAAAATGTAAATAAATAATAATTTCATTTAATTATATTAGTTGGTGGATAATGGATATCGGGTACCCGATATATCCGATTTATAAAATAGGATATCCTATCCTATATCCATATTTTTTCGGATATTTCGGGTATCCGTCGGATACCGGATATCGGATAGGGTGCGGATACGGATATTAATTTATCGGATACGGATAAGATACGGATATTGGATAGGATATATATGGTATGTGTTGTTGTCATCTTCACGGATTCTACCACTTTAGCATGGAATTTAATTTTTCTAGCAACTATATATGTATGTCTATATTATTAACACATTAATGAAGCTGAAACCTTAAGAGGGTTGTGTTATAATCATATCAATATTCAGCCTAGCTAGCTAGGTACAATAAGAGAATGGATCCACATTAAATCATGCAGTGTGAAATAAGAAATGAATCATTAATCAAAATGCCGTGTTTTCATTTTAATGAAACATAGTGTTTTGAATATGGTTATTAAAACCGGAATGACCGGTTCAACCGGTTGAAACGGGAACCGGATACCAGGCCGGTTCGAGTCATAGAAGAAATTGGTTGAGTAGGGAACCGGAGAAGAACCGCAAAAACCGGACTGAATCGGCGATTTGAGGGGTTCAGCCGGTTCAGCCAAACCCTTGACTATTTTGGAAAAAAAAATTGCTGAAAACCACCGTTTGGAGGAAGAAATTTCAATAGCCATCGACCCATTGTTCTTCCTTCAACGAAGAAATTTCAACACCATCGTTCGCCAGTGCGTATTTTTCTTCGCTGCCGCTACACATCATCCATCAATGTTTGATCTGTTTCGCTGTTGTGCTGAACGAATAGGGTTGGTAACCAAAATAGTCTATTATTTCTAATTAATAGTGTTAATGTTTATTTTCTTATTTTGATTTATTTCCATCTTATAATTTTGTTTGATTGTGGTTTATTTTCTTGTTAGTGATTTATTTCTTTTTATTGTTTGGCCTAATTGTAACTTATTTCCTTATTGATTTATTTTCTTAGTGTTTATTTCCTTTTTGTGATTATTTCCTTACTCAGTTTATTTGACTATGTTTATGTTATAATGACTATTTATGAATTTAATTATGACATTTAAATTTGAATTTTATTATATATAGAATTTTTTTAATTATGATTGGTAATTTATTATTTTATTGGTCTATTATATTAATATATTATTTATTAATTAATTAATTTATAAACGGTCCGACCTCGGTTGAACTCCGGTTGGACCATTGAACCTTGAACTCCTCATCCGACCGATTCAATATCCGGTCCGATTTTAATAACCTTGGTTTTGAATTGTTTGTTTCACACTTCAGACCCATCCTCGTACAATAATGGATGCAACTTTATTTGTGAATGATGGGTTAGATTAGATTACATATATAATGTGAATACTTAATTAATAATCATGTATGGATGGGTATGGTGTGATGAAGCACATGTGATAGGTAAGAAATAGGAATGGGAATGGAAATGGCAATGGGACCTACTACTTCAATGCATCTTCAATCTTCAGTCCTCAGTCTTCACACACTCACTGACTCTCACACATGACATCTTTTTCTTTAAAGACTTGTTTTTAGTCTTTTGGTTACTCCAAATAGGCCCTACCAATAGTCCAATACCATACACCTTTCTTTAATTCGCACCTGCCTCCCTACTTTATTTTTCTACGCACTTCTCATTCACTTAACTTTTTCCTTTCAAAATGTATACTTTTCGTCAAACATATCTTAACTGTAATATTTAATTCTTTTGACATGTTCTTATGGTATTTATTTATCTTTCAAAATGTTAGACCATATTTACTTTTCTTAATTTTTTTTACTTGGAGGAGGCAACTAATTAACAATTAGTCATGAGTAACAAATTTTTAAAGAATACTAAGTTATGTTATCTATGACTCAAGATTTTAATTAGAAGATGCTCGATTTAAATTAAAAAGGAGGAAAAGATAGGAAAGCGAAAATAAGTGTTTGTTTCTCTTTTTTCTTTACATAATAAATTTTAGAAAACATTTTACATTTGTGAAAAATAATTAATAAATAAATAATATAAAAGTCTCTATTATCTCTTTTTCAATTATTTAGTTCCCAAACAAGGAAATTATATATATATATCTATATTCATGTATCCCAAAAATATTCTGAGTTGTTAAAGATTAGGTTTCAAAAACTAAAAATAATGTCTTCTTCTTTATTTTTCTTTAATATCTCTACTAGAGTAGTCATTAATCTCTTTCTCAACGTACAATTAAGCATATACATAATGTCAGGTGACTTTTTTCAGAAAAAAAAATCAATTAAAGTCATTCTTGAGTGTTAAATATATATATATATATATTTCATTGACAATTTCATGGCAAGAACTTTATTTAAATTTTGTCAAGTAAAAAACATGTTAATGAGACAAAATTATATTTCAAGATGACAAGATGGAATATCATTAGTAAACTTACAACTATATATAAACATTTAAAGCATGCTAATTAAAAGTTGTCAAGTTAATTTAATTATGAAACATTTTATCTTGCCCAAAGATGATATAGCCGCCGGACTTTACATGACACTTAGTAATATATTTCAAAAATATGTATATATATATATATAGTGATGGATTCGATGCATATCTGAAAAAGAATTCAATAACTATGCTACAAATTGGTAATACAAAATAATATTATATATCGAATAAATGATATAAGAACCATTCATGGTATATACCTCAATAAAAGGGATTGATGAATATGTTACGCATCTAATTAATGATGTGGAAGAAAGAAATGGTTCCTATTTAATATTTACACATGAAGGTGACCTCTAATTAGTTTTCTTTTTTTCGTAGAAAATATGATATTCATTAATAAAACAGACTAATTAGTTTTCTTTCACTGCACGAGATGCATGTACAGAATATAATTAAGCATGCATGCATGGATGCTCGATCAAGTAGTCAAGTTGGCTAGCTGATTAACTCTTAATATTATATATATGGTTTGGTGTATATTATTTACTAAAAAAAATGTATTGAAATAATTAAGAACATAATATATTGTCACTAGCTAGCTAGCTATCTAGCGGAGTTGATGTGTGACCTTGTTTTAATATTAATTTATACAATTATATAGAGACAATTAAATTGAAAGTAACTATATTAATAATTAGTAGCAAAGAAGAAGAGAATAATATTTAATTTTCGAACAGCAAGTTTAATTCGAAGATTATGAGTTATGATATGCTCGATGATGGAAAAAAATGAAAACAGCCAAACCATCCCTCATGTGGGCGGCTCTTAATTATATTTATGGATAATGAAAATTAAATAGCATTCCTATCATTTTCTCATATTATCTTTATATATTAGTTAGGATTAATGATGTTCAAGGGCTTTGGTTCAAGTAATATATACAAGTTATTGATGTATGCATATATATATATATACTAGGGCTTGGCGTGCCCGTATGTACGTTTGAATTATTTAAAGTTAAAAATTACATAAATTTTTTATTTTGATAAATTAGTAAGTTTTTGACCAATTTAAAAAATTATAAAAATATGTAAGATTCATCTAAAATAAATAAAATATTTAGGACCAATTTGAAATTACCTCATACATTTAGGATAGATTTTAATAGGTTGTGATACATCACTATTTGGGCGTACGCCTAAACGGCCCTCGCACCGGGCCTCTTCCCCCCTTCACACCCTGCAAAGCGCGCTCGAACCAATCAAGTGCCCTCCGCACAGTTAGGGGCGCCCCCCTCCACCCATGAATGGGCGCCCGACTACCTCGCTCCGCACAGTTAGGGGCGCCCCCCCTCCACCCAAGAGGAGGGCGCCCGCCTCCAGCTTAACACTCAGTCACCCACGACTACCTCGCTCCGCAATCCACGCTACGGGAGATCGTGGGCTACTGACTTGTTCACACCCACGTTCTCCCGTATTATGGCGACCGCCCGGCAACATGGCAGGCAACCACCCACGATTGCCTTGCTCCGCAAATCTCGGTCTCCACCATCTCCGCTGGTGGAGATCGTGTCTGGTTACGTGGTCCGCCCCGCGCGCTGACCACCTCTCTCTTCCCTGCTCTATAAATAGAGCCCATCTCACCAGTTCAAGGTTAGCTACTTCTTACACTCTCAAANTTTTAATTTTAACAGCTTTATTGTATCGTAGCCCAAGTTTCAATATATATAACAATAAGATATAGGTTAGTTGGTTACGAAATTGATTTCTAGCTAGCCATATATTAATTGGAATAAGTAATTAATTTTGTATTACGAAAGTAATATATATATATATATATATATTCTTGTTTTTGACTTGGACTTGTTTATGATCATGAGAGCAAGGAAGTTTTATTTAAATAGCTCTCTCTTAATTTCTCTCTCACACACACATAAAAGTCCTTGGGAGAACCACACCTCAAAAGCTAACTGTTGAAGTTGGAGAGCCCAAGGTCTTATATAGTGCTTTACCTTCAGCTAACTACTCGATGTGGGACTCGTATCATTACGTACCCCTTCGAAAGGGGACGTCCACGGCGGCCCACTCTATCGACACTGGTCCATTGATAGCCCTTTCCACTTTTGGCGGCTCCATTCAACTTCCAGTATTCGGCACGACGCATTGTACGTACCTTAATCCAGCCTATAGGTCGCCCCCTCCGTGTCAATCGGCTCTCAATGAAAGCAACAATAGATACGAGTATAAGCCTTTGGGAGAACCACACCTCAAAAGTTAGCTGTTGAAGTTAGAGAGCCCAAGGCCTTATATAGTGCTTTACTATCAGCTAACTACCCGATGTGGGACTCGTATCATTGCATACCCCTTCGAAAGCCGACGTCCACGGCGACCCACACTATCGACACTGGTCCATTGATAGCTCTTTCCACACTATAACTTTTCTTTTTCTCGATCTTTAATTTGCATGTTTCTTAAGCAGTGACCCTATGTGCCTATATACATTTAAGTATGATATTAATTTTTTGGAGCAAAATAAACCAGAGTCTCTGCTGTTCAGTTCAACGTGTATGGTCCCACACAAAATGTACACTTTTTGGATAGGAAGGAAATGAAAAAAAAATGGTAAAATACTCAAATTGGTCCTAAAAATATGTGGCAAATTTCAAATTGGTTATAAATATTAAATTTATTTTAGAGTGGTCATATATATTTTCATGATTTTTCATGTTTGGTCCAAAATTACTAAATAATATGATCATATATCTCTCACTTCATGTTCGAATGTGAAAAATCCAAAGTTATACAATTCTTTTATCAATCTATCGAGTTGGGACTTGCAGCAAACGATCATCAAATTCGATTCTGAATGTGAGTTGTTGGTTTCATAGTAAAATGAATGAAATTGGATATATATATATATATAAAATTTATGTCACTACTCTTGAGAAGCTTTTTTCAAGTGCAATTGAGACTATCGGTAAATAATTCATTGTACCTTAAAAATGAGTTTGAGACTACTAAAAATAATAAAAACAATTATAGAAACATGTAAGATAAATTTAAAACAAATAAAGAAACACTTGGAGCCTATTTGAAATCTATCACATATATACTTTAAGGAGACCAATGTGAGTATTTAACCAAAAAGAATATATATTGTTGGGGTTTCCTTTGTTTTTTCAAAGTCCCACATTGGTTGCATAAAAAAGTTGAGAGGGTGAGAATCCTTATAAATAGAGAGAAAGTTTTTCACCTTAAATTGTACCACAAAATTACTAGTCTATGAGTGTAAAGGGGCTTGGGTAGTTATGCGGGAAAGCGTTTATAATTTTTTCGTTCAAAAATTGTATTGAGAAGGATTTGTAATTTTTTCCGTGCAAAAATTATAAATAGTGAAGTTTGTTCCAATGGGGGTTGTGGAGTAGGTCTTGAGGCACCAAACCACGTTAAAGATTTGTGTTCGTTTCTTCGTTTTCTCTTCCTTTATTTATTGTGTGGGTTGCGTTTATGCCAAATATATATAATAATGGGTAAATTGCAGTTTGGTACCCTGTGGTTAGGGGTGGTTCCACTTTGATACCCTGAAAGAAAAATTTTTGCTGTTTGATGCCCCGTAGTTTGCTCTGTTACCACTTTGGTACCATGTGGTTATTTTCTGTTAGGATTTAACGGAAAATGTGATTGTGACCATGTTAAAATGTCAAAAAACTCCCAACAAGTCTTCTCTTATGCGTTTAAGTCCTTTCCCTTTACTAAAAGGGATCAAAACATAAAGAATTAATTATAAAAGGGTCTTTAGAATTCTAATATTATAGAATTTTCTCCTTTTCATAAGATTTCTTTTGAATAGGTCCTGATTTAATTACACTTTAATCCCAAAAGTTTATGATCTTTATCAAAATAGTCCTTAGAACCTCAAAAGACAAATGAGCATCTATGATTTATAAAAAAAATCCCCATATTCAACAACTAGAAGCTAAAATTTTCATTCAAGTACACTACAAACACATCAAAACCCTCAAATTTTTCCAAAATCAAGCCCCATAAATCAAAAACCCTCCCAAAATATAATGAAAATATATTTAAAAAATTCTATAACATAACCACTTTTTAAAGTAACAAATTTGAATTTTCAATTGTATAAATATAAATGGAAATTTAAAGATTGAATCAATAATTAATTTTATTTTTTTTTCATTTATAGCCAAGATACGTATAACAAACTTTCAATAATTTGATGATGAAACAAATCAAATTTGATAAATCAACTACGATTACATCGCCTTGCCAATACGATTCCCTCCTCTCCGATTTTGTCAGCGACGACATCATCTTCGACACCGAAGAAGACAAAATCGACGCCCTCGACAACATTGAAATCGACGACCAGCAGGACGAGGACGATTTCCGGAACATCGAAATCGAGGAAGAAGACGAGCCGTCGTTCGAGCATCAATTTCCCGTCGGCCGTATCGCTCAGTTTTTCAAATTGAATATGGAGATTTTTTTGATAAATCATAGATGTTCATTTGTCTTTTGAGGTTCTAAGGACTATTTTGATAAAGATCATAAACTTTTGGGGATTAAAGTGTAATTAAATCAGGACCTATTCAAAAGAAGTCTTATGAAAAGGAGAAAATTCTGTAATATTAGAATTCTAAAGACCCTTTTATAATTAATTCTTTATGTTTTGATCCCTTTTAGTAAAAGGAAAGGACTTAAGCGCATAAGAGAAGACTTGTTGGGAGTTTTATGACATTTTAACGTGGTCACATTCACATTTTTCGTTAAATCCTAACAGAAAATAACCACAAGGTACCAAAGTGGTAATGGAGTAAACCACGGGGCACCAAACTGTAAAAAATTATCTTTCAGAGTACCAAAGTGGAATTGCCCCTAACCACAGGGTACCAAACTGCAATTTACCCTATAATAATTAAAGAAGTGAAAGAAATGGAATAGAAAGCACAAGGCATGGGAGTAGGTTTCGTTGACAGGAATTAGAGTCACCTACTTTCGTCTTTGCCTCTCCATTCACATGCAATGCAAAGTCATCATCTTCTTGCTTTACATTACATAATGCCACTGCCAGACTGTGTCTGATCCCATTACACACACACACACGCATATATATATATATATATATTTCATTTTAATATATTATTTCATTCTCTTTCATTATTATTTAAGTTTCACCATAAATAATATATCAATTCGATCAATTCATTATTATTAGAAGTTTAGAACCATGCATGCATGCATATATATATATACTAGTCTGAGACCCGTGCGTTCGCACGGGTTTTTCTCTGGCAATTTATATAAATGGGTTGAACTATTAGCCAAAGACATTCACCATCATAAAATACTATGATTAACTTACTTACATTGATGATGTAGGTATTGCCGTTCTTGTTGAGGTTTAAATTATAATATTACAGTCTCAGTTATCTTATCGGTCCAGACAATATTATCATCATTAACATGAGGAAAAATCAGGAAAAAGACGTACAGAAAAGTTACCGTTTGTAAATATCATTCAAACTGCAAATATATTGGATAAATTACTAACATTACATATCAAAAAGTTTAATGTGTGTCTCTATATATATGTTATAGAGGAATAATATATGCTAAATTGACTATTTTGCAGTAAATGTTTCTTTATCCAATTACTAACATTAATTCAATGAGTTGATGCTTTGGTTTTTTTATGATGTGCAGGTCCTTAATTGAAACAGAGCTATCATTTAGGCAGCTCATTCTAATCCCAAAGGAATCAAAACCAAATTGCTATGGAGAGAAGAGACACTATCCTTTCTTACAACTAAGCTAATCCACCTTTGAATAATCTCGAAGAGTTGATGCTTTGGTTTTTTTATGATGTGCAGGTAATTTATATGTGAATGATGAACAAATTTATGATGCCAATCCACTGGATCACTATCAATGAGTCAAATGAATGAATAATAAAATGTCGTTAGTCTCTCAGTCATTATCTTTGAAACTATTCTCATGAGTCAGCAATTTAAAAGGGGTTTAAAATGTTTCGAATGGATTAATAAACTCCAAAGAAAACCTGAGCTGCCTCAATTTCAGAGGCCTGTGTCTGAATGTCAAAGGAATGTGGTTGCCTGATGCAAGAAGACAGAAGCAAAACATTTAAATTTGTGAAAATAGCAATCAGATGGAGTAAGATTAGACATAAATCACAAAGTAAATTAGTCAATTGAATAAGTTTCTACTCTTACCTGAGTTCTAAAATTTTAACAAATTCTGTCTCTATCTGAAAATAATAATTAATATTATTAATATTAATATTAATAATAAAAGAGAAGTTTTAGGCTTCATATGGGTCCAAAGAAACAGGGAGAAAAAAAATAATAGATAGCTTATAGTCTTACTCTTGTCTCTTCTTTAACTTCTCTGATTACAGCAGTACAAATATCCTCACCCTGTAAATGAAATCCAAATGTATGTAAGAAAATATCACAAAGAATTGAATAATTCAAAAAAATAAAACAATCATTTAAGATACCTTCTTCGTTAACAGCTCCAGTAGGTAACTTCCATAGACCTGTTTCCTTGAATCTACCATTGCACTCCTGAACCAAAACCAACTATAAAATAAAGAAAAAAAGATCTCGTTAGTATAATAATATTTCAAGAAAAACCATATAGAAATATTAATGAAAAGGATTTCATAATTACTGAAGGGCCAAATAAAAAGTGATCATAGATTGGCTTGATTTCTAGCCTCATTATTTGGCAAAAAGAAGTGAGAATGAATCTCAATATATATGAACATACCTAGAGGAAGCTGGTGGGATTGGCTTGATTTCTGAGACACATTATTCATTCTTTCTTTTCTCAGCCTCAAATCATCAAGCAGCTTCTGTGCAAAATCTGTTCTTTTAGCCATCTTCTTCTTCTTTTTCTTCTTCAATTCTGCTTGTAAATCTTGTAAAGTTGCTGCCTCCTCCCAATTCTAAAATTGCAAGCTGCAATATGGAAGAGAAAAAGACGCATGCTCTTTCGCTTCACAATCTCATAAATAAAATACAATTAAAATGATAAAAGAATGCTTCACAATCAAATAAATAATACCCACTGACCAATTCATATTTGATAGCATAATAACAAATTTATCAAATACTCAACAGATTATACACCCACAGTTTCTAAAACAGAACAGCACCTTGTATGGAAAATCATTATTACATAGTTATTACTAACCTTTGATTGTGCGAAAGAATTTTTCTTTTAATTAGCGCAGCAGGATTTGTGAGCACCTGATGCAAAAGTTACTGCAAAATTATGGGGATAACAGACCAAGTCATTAAATGATATAAATAACAATGGATGTAATCAAGAGGGCAAATCATCATTATCATTATTAAATGATAAAAGAATGCTTCACAATCAGAAATAATACTCACCGACCAATTCATGTCCTGCTGCATAATAAAAATTTATCAAACCATAACCCCAAGCAGGCCAATTTAGTGTTGCCATGGAAGCCAAAAAGCAAGAAGCAAGCCTAACCAAGCCACCATTTCCAAGAGCTGCATCTTTCTCCTCCAAAAGTTTTAACTGAAATTAATACCAAGATGCTAAATAATTCATATGCATCAATATATATGAACCCACGTAGTCTATCAAGAGAAGAGTTTATTTTGTTCCTGCAGAGCTACAGCAACATGATCACGATTACACTATTCTCCATTGGAGTAACATATTTTGCTTCAAGAGAAGAGTTAATTTCTTATGGCCATATTTAATTAATTTATCTAATTTACACATATGACATTTTTTAACCAATAAAATAGTTGTTTGAATCCAGATATACCTGAGGTGAAAAAGATACCTTTTACACATAGGAAAAATTAAGGTCAAAATCTCATTTTGGCCCTCTAATCCAGATATCAGAAATGACAATATAGCTTCTTCTCAAAGATCACTCGAAGCCAAAATCACATCTGAGAGTTGTTAGAGTAAGGCATTACACCTTTGACAATTTTTTTTGTTTACAATATTTATGTAAAGCCCCTCATGATAAATAGAAATTATATATCAGTAAGATACAGAAACCATTGACTCAGAGCATTTTAAAGATGATGTCAAAGGGTAGCAAGCACATAGCACATAATTCCTTATTCCTCTTTGATAATCCCAGT
>QANZ01012858.1:181287-210518 GCA_003254925.1 Chamaecrista fasciculata
ATAATCAATGTATAGTACAACAATTTCATCTATACAAAAAATTTATCTATAAACTAAAACATCAAATTAAATACATAAAGGTGACATCCTATAATTGATCTTTATGACTTTCCAAATTGATGAATTGCTAATTTGTGAAATCCAATTTTCTTCATTTTGACCTGCAAAATAAACCAAATATATATACATTAGAGAATAATAATAATAATAATAATAATAATAATAATAATAATAATAATAATAAACAAAATTTTGAATTATACATACCATGTTCAATTATACATATATGTCAATTTTCTTGTATTGAGTATAAATTGTAGCAGTAGCAGACTCAATGTAATTATGGTGCAATTTACCGTAGCTAAAATGACCGACCACGTCCTTGTTGCCTATGCTTTTGATAACCATAATAACATCACTTTAGCTACAAATTTAGTGCACTTTTAGCTAGGATGGAAACACGACCGCTTTTCTTGTAGTGATAGTGCAATGTATATATGATATGAGCTTAAAAATTAAGAGCAAAGCACATGAGCAGCAGGCAGAATTTATAATGTAACACACATGTCAAGACATGAGTGAATATATTATTTGGTGAAAAAAATGCTGTGTGTGTGTGGACACCCATGATCTGCATGTATGTATATATAATGCTGTGTCTCTTTTTTCTTTTCTTTTTTAATTCCATGAACTTGTTCCTGTGCATCATCCGGTATGGCTATCAATTTGTGGGAAGGATATCAAAATCAAAATACATATATATATATATATATATGTTTGGTGTTAAAGATCTTTATTTGACCAATTTCTAATATCAATGTTTGGGTCCAAATAATTCTCCTTCATATTAAGACAATAAGACTATATACAATATACACAAATTACATTAATCCATGCTGTGTGTGAGAGAGAGAGAGGACACTATATAGGTAATTAATGATATTTTGTCTCTTTGCCCTTGTCTTGTTATTACATATAGGTTGCACTACTTTTTTTTTTTTATTTTTTTTTAATTGAAAAGGTTTAGTATTTTCAGTGGACTGTGGATATATATGATGTTGTTTGGTGACCAAGAAAATAACTAGATTGGAGGAAGTTCTAGTGGGCACCTACTGCATGCACATGGAATGTTGGTCATTTCATCAGAATTAAGATGATAACATACATATGCATGGCTATTGGCTCCCTTCTCTATAAAGTTTTTTTTTTCTCAATTGAATATCTATAAACAATGAAAATATGGTTTTAATTTATTTTCTCCTTTGCTAAAATGTAATTATGTAAATATTACAAAAATATTTGAACAAAAGGAGCTTATTATGTAAACTTTTTATTAATCGAAATAAATGAATGGGTCAATAATTACAATTTGTCATGTATTTATATACACATTATGCTATCTGATAACTAAAAGTAAAACTATCTGAACTAACTATTACAATGAAAATAATAAAATCCTTGTGGAAATTAGGCAGTGTCTGTCTCTCTTCCGATATTGGAGCATCGATCATCGTTGGCGAGAGGCTAACGCTTGCGCTGACTTCCTGGCGAACCTTGGCTGTGAGCGGGAAGAGGTCCGGGAAACTGTTCGGCTTGATCTCCCGCTGGCATCCATGGCTACTCTGCTTCTTCGAGATAGATTGGGAGTTGGCGATTCACGATGGGTGAAGCCTCCTTGATCGTCGTTTTCTGCTTTTAGGGTTTCTGTGTTGTTTTTTCAGTTTTTGCATTTTTTCCTTTTGTTTTTTTGTTTGGCTCTTGGGCCTGCCTTGAGTCCGGTACTTACCAAAAAAAAAGAAAAATCCTAACTAATGTTGCCACGTGTACCTTCCTGTATTATTCTCTACAATATTTCCCCAAATTAAAATCCATTTATATATATTTTCGAGTTAATTAATGGATTGGCTCAACTAGTTTAAATTCTTAGATAAGTTAAAAAACTATCAACTTATATATATTGACTTATCAAGGTGGTGACCAGTGTTGTTAAAACCGAAACGGATAAAGATTCGGATTAGTGTTCGGTTCACGGTTTGATTGGTCGAATCGGTCGAACCATCGGTCGGACCGGATGATGCAATAAATAATTATTTTTAATATATTAAATATAAATCCTCTATAATGATACAAATAATTATTTTTAATATAATTAGTAATTTATTTTATTCTAAATATTAAAAGAACAAATGAAAAAGAAGGATAAAAGATGAATGAGAGCCTCCATTTTGCCTTCTTATAATTTTTAATCAATTTTTTTTATTTTAAAACAAAAAATTTGGTTGAACCACCGGTTTTTTGGGCGGTTGGACCCGGTTCGTCGATTTTCGGTCCAAATGCCAGTTCGGTTATTTTGGTTGAACCCACTCACTCTTGTATTCGGTTAGCGGTTGAACCGGTCGGACCGTCCGGTTCTAACAAACTAGGTGAATCAGATTATTCAGTTAATTCCTTTATATTCTTAATTGGTTAATTTTTAATTTTAGTATATTTGACATAAAACAAGATAAAAAATATATGTTATGTTACATTATAAATTAAATCAAAGACATCAAATAAAATAACAGACATAAACAATTGTTTGAAGCTACTATATATATATATATATATACCTAAAATTAAATTAAATCAAATACATCAAACAAAATGATAATATAAATGTTTAATGGAGAAAATTTTTTCAAGTTAAAAATATTAGGAATTTAACTGTTTAAAATTTATTTAATTGAAAAAAAAAAGTTAAATAAGTCAATTCACCTTAAATGTGAGTTGATTTATTAAACTGCATGTTAGAATATGGGCCTACCTCGATGAATTAGACCCAATCAAAGGTGATCAAATAATTATTATTATTATTGTTATAAAAAAATTTCAATAAATCGATCATTTTTGACCAATTATTTTTAAGTGAATCGATCATTTTTGACCCATTATTTTTAAGTGAATAAAAAATTTCAATCCAATGTGTCAAATAAGTTAAATAGGTTTATAAATTAAACATGATAAATTTAGTCCATTCATCGATATTCTATAACCAGTTAAAATATCATAATTCATAAATATTAACCGTATAATATTAAAATCATAGAAATGTCACATCATGTATATAAGAATCGAATAATGCATTAATAATATACGAATTTCTAGTTATCAATTAAGCTTGATTTTCTGACATCTAATATGGTACGTAATTATTATATGTAATTATCATCAGGAATATAATCGCCTACCCAAAAAGGCACTTAAAGATGATTATATATTCTCTTGGAATATATACACACACACGTATAAATAGAGAATAGAAATTAACTAGAAAATTTAAAATATGTTTTAAGCATCAAATGTAGATATCGTCGTCATTATTAAGAGCCACAAAAAGAGATAGAATATATTAGATCTCATCTTCTTCAAAACAATAATTTTTCAGCATATAAAGCACGCGGTACATACATTAATTTTAGTTCTGGTTCAACATATATATAGTAGCAAAAGTGACTCAATCTTGGATCCTTTTCAAATTATAGCCTACTAGTATCTATATTCTATATGTATATGCTCCTCTCTTTTTGTTTAACTTGATTCCAAATACATGCATTCATGGTTAAACCAAAATATATGTATTAATTACTACCTTAATTAGTTGATTTTGAGGGGAAATAAACAATTAATTTCTTTCACTCTCAACCATATAGCAATTAATTAGTCATCATATATTGTTCTCATTCCCCCAACTTTAAATTAAAACCATAGCCAAGAAAAGTTAGTATAATGGGTAAAGAGTCGACTCATAAACCACAAGGTTGTAAATTCGATTCCCATGGTCGATGCGAGGGCCTTGTTGGTAGGTAATCTGTAAGTACCTCTGTAACTGCTCATAAAGTCTAAAGGCATGTCTTTGCTTTGGTGAGTCCGGAATCCAACTCACATGAACTTTCTTTCACGAAAAGCCCATGTATTTTTTAATAAACTCAAACTTTCTTGAAAGACATATACAGAAAAGCATATCTAATATAGAAATTGTATGAATTCTTTCTAATAATTTGCGAAATTCAATGCTTCTTTCTAAAGACCGGCCCCAACTTAATTAGTCTTATCATTCTAACGAAAACTTTAAACAAGATACTGCGCCTTTTAGAGAGAATCAATAATATAGCTCCGAGCATCTTCAATCCTATTAACTAATAAATCAATACTCAAATCTCAAGAATCTAAAAATTAATTAGTGAAAACCTCTTACAGAGATTTGGGAGAATACATATAAATACATTATCAAAACTTTAGTAGAAGTATGTTCACTCAACTCTTTAATTTAGTACGTTCACCTAAATTACTATGATTCATTAACTTGCAGGAAAATCTCTTAAATTTAGTACATATGAATGATTCAAATTCAATGATATTTTTTTTAGAAGAAAAACTAAAATAGACAGTTAGGTATTTAATATATATATATATATATTGTAAAAAGTGATTATTTTGTTTTAATGATACTGGGAATTAGGTGGTAACATAAATTGTTGCGTAAAATAGTGATTACGTATCCAATCAATGAAAACATTGGCTTTTTTATTTTTTTTCATGTTTTTCATTTAATGTTTGATAACACTTTAAATATAATTTGTCTTCAATTGAAGATACACGTGAGGGGGAAAAAATAATGCTTTGTGCTTTAATTTATCTATCCTCACTTTCCCTCTGTTTTGGGTAAATTAATTAAACTAGGTCGTAGCCTGTTTCTACTAATTTTGGCACTTATGATTTTATTTTTAATTTCTCATAAAAAAATATTAATAGAAATATATATAAGAACTTAATTAAAATACGAGTAAATTCAAAATAATGTTAATGAACTGAACTGTATTTTGATTTTTGACCCGAACCTAACGCAATAATATAAATGTTCAACATTAATTAAAATGAAAATGAAAGTATAAGCTCAGTTCAAAAAAAAAATGAAAGTATAAGCCTAAAGATATTGGAGCATTGGGCTTCGTTAGGTCCAAATCACTAAAACCAAACATATTTCATTTTGAGTCACTTATCAAATTATCATGTACTTCGCAGGCCCAAAATCTTCAATTTTTGCTCATCATTCTATTATTACATAATGTGGAATTTGGTTTCGTATATGAAAATTTTAGCTAATACCGAAACGAGTGGGAGGAAAACGATTTCTAAATTAACAACTACTTTTTTTATTTTTGGTTTTGATACATCACTATTTGGGCGTACGTCTAGTCGGCCTTCGCTCCAAGCCTCTTCTCCTCCCCAAACCTTTCAAGGTGCACTCGAACCGATCGAATGCCCCTCCGCAAATTTAGGGGCAGCCGTGATCCATCCAGGATCATAGCGCGCGCCTTCGGAATAGCGTAGTCACTCACAATTGTCTTGTTCCGCAATCTTCGCTGATGGAGATCATGGGCCACAGGCTCAGTCATACTCGCATTCTCCAGTCTTCTGGCGCCCGCCCAATAACACGACACACATTCACCCACGATTGCCTTGCTCCGCAAATCTCGGTCTCCACCACTCTCGCTGGTGGAGATTGTGCCTGACTACGTGGTGCGTCCCGCTCGCTGGCCACCACTCTCACCCTGCTCTATAAATAGAGCTCAACCCCACAGACAAAGGTTGGCTACTTCTCCCCTTTCAGAATTCTCTTGCTCTCACATCTTTCATATTCTAACTTGAGCATCGGAGTATTCTTCGCAGGGCCCCCTGTGAAATTCTTGTAGATACTTGGACGATCAATTTACTCTTGCAGCTCTCACTTGTTAAATTAGGTAAGCCTGACCATTTTCTAATTTATCGGATTTTATCACTAAACTTGAAATTTACCTAATTATTCATAAATATCAAGGGCAATAAATGACATGTAGTGGACCAAATGGACAAATAAAGAAGATTCTAGAACAGCCTTATTGGTATAGCTATGCCATTTTGGCCTGTAGAGAGCGTAGAGAAATCGTCTGCATTCACAGTCACTCAAAATAAAATGTTGTCATTTTTTTATGAAAATAAATAAAACGTTGTTTATAACAAAAACAAACAAATAAATAATATCTTCAGGCCAAAGAAAACAAACAAATAAATATTATCATTTTGTTTTTGTTTTTGTTTTTCAAAAAGTATTGGCCTACCTCAGTTTACTAAAATTTTGGGCTCTTTCTCATTGCCATAGCCATCCTCTAAAGTATACATCTTTCATTTGTCCTATTTTTTAATGCTTTGTTAGCGTGGCCGCAATTTTTTCTTAACTGAAATATTATTTTTATCCATTTTTAATTAGTGAAATCGAGATTCATAAACTCTTTAATTATTGATTTTAATTTAATATTTATCACTTTTAATACATAGATATGAATTATAAAAACATAGTATTGTTTGGACAAAATTTTTTATTCAGGAATCACATTCTTCATAATTTATTCCCCTTTTCAGGCCAAAAAAAAAATAATTTATTCCCCTTCATTTCAACATGAAACTGTGATTTGGTTTCACACAAACAAATTTTAGAATTTGTGAAATTTTAAAAATAAAATAATTACTGTCGAAGTAGTTTTTATTACAAGTATTTATCGACAATTTAAACTTTTGATTTTGTATGACAGATCTTTCTTTTGTTAAATTTCTCATTTAAAAATCAATTTTTTATATATGTTTTTTATTATTAAAGCGTAAAATTACCTCTTATTTTATTTAATGGTAGCTAAATTTTTAAAAAATAATTAAAATCTAAAAAACTGCATATAATCAAATACTCATACAATTTTTTCAAAAATTATGAAGACTTATTACACATAAGACAAAATTGAAAGGAAAATTTAAGAGTTATAATCGTCCTAGGTGAAGGATGTGAAATGAGTAATAACAAATGCAAAATACAAAATGTCAATAATCACAGAGGAGGTTTTCTAGAGAGACATAAAAATATAAAATTAGTATAAATAATAATTAAAAAAACGATATAAAAAATATATAAAATTTAAAATTTCTTTATTTCTCTCAAGCCACATATCTAGTCAGCAAAAAGCCAAAAATCAAGAAACACAATATTACCAAACACTGACTGAAGGATACAATTGTCTTTTCAAGTGAAAGCCACGTGCCACGTGCCACGTTGTCGTCGATTTTCCTATATGAATGAATGAGCAAAGTCGTTAAACGACGTAGCTACGACACATCACAATTCACACACATTTCATTCCCAAGGCGCGCCATTGTAAAATTGGAATCAACAACTTTCTCTCTCTAACTCTAACAATGGCCTCTCTCTCTCCTCACTCTCACCTCAACAAATTTCTCTGCAATTCCTCTTCTCTCACCTCTAATCGCACTCCTAAACCCTCAATTTCTCTTCCCTGTTTGGTTGAATTTTCCGTCAATCCCATCAGAAACCCCAGAAATTCCACTTTTCAGGTCCCGCGGCGGCCGGCGCTGCGAGCCAAGACCAGCGACGACGAGTGGGGCGGCGGCGACGCCGACGAGGATGCTTACGTGGAGGCTTCCGGCGTGGCGGTCGCGGAGGAGGAAAAGGCGGTAGAGGTAATCGAGACAGAGAGGCTGAAGAAGGCACTGGTAGATTCGTTTTATGGGACCGATCGTGGATTGAAAGCATCGAGCGAGACAAGAGCGGAGATTGTGGAGCTTATCACGCAGCTTGAGGCCAAGAACCCTAATCCTGCTCCTACTGAGGCTTTGACCCTCCTCAATGGAAAATGGATTCTCGCGTAAGATTTTCATTTTTTTTTTCTTCATCTTTAAATTAAATATATAATTGATTTGGATCTTACTCTTAATTCTTAAATTGTCTCTATTTAATATACTTACCTAAATTTTTATCAACTAATTTGTTTGAAATGATAAATTTGATTTGAGCACTCAAGTGTGAGGAAGTAGTCTATAATTATAACTTTTAGAAATTAATTTGTATATATATTATATATATATGTGTATATAAAAATCGTTATAACTGTTTAATGTTCTTTTTGGTTCCCACGAACCATAGGATAAAATGTTAATTTCACTTTCAAGGTCAGTAGAATGAATTCTAGCCTAATTCACTGAGACGTCTTCATTAGAAGGGTAAGCTAAGTGGGTGAAGTACTGAAGTGGTTAACTGTAGATGAAAAAGAAGTGATAGGACGAGGATTGAGATAGGCTATGCACCAGAATTTCTAGACCCCTTTTCAAGATGTAGAGTTTGCTACGAATTGATTTCCTCTTTTTTTAAATGAAAAAGTTAAAACTGTGACTTGAAATTCTCATGGTCCTGGTGCTATGAATGCCTATTGTAGATGCTTGGATGAAAAATAAGGTGCGTTTGAATTATCTCCAAGGTTAATTGATTGGTTTTAGTTCTACGTTCATTTAGGTAGATGAATATTGGAATAGACCCCATAAGAAAAAAAAAATTACTACAATCTGTCGTCTTGCTTTGAGTTTTCTGAGTGGTCCATGAAAGGGTGAAATCAACTAATTTGACTAATTCGTCTGATAAATAATCATGCTTGGTAACCTCTCTATTTGCAACTTTTGTGCCTCTAGAATGGCAAATTGATCTGTTTGGGAGTTTATTTAGAGATATGCGTACATGGTTTTGGTATGTGGTCCAAGGGCATTAAAGTTACTTGACGAGGCATCAATTCATTTGTTGAGTTCAATAAATTTATTTTTTGGTAGAAAGTTCAATTATTGAGTTTGGAAGAGTTAGGTGATAGTACTTGTTAACATAAACAAGCCCAGGCATAGATTTAATGAAATAAATGGGTGTTGTCTTTTTCACGATAATAGGAGACTACCAGACTGTATATTCGTATGTCAATATCTGAGTCAGACATCTAAACTACATACACTTTTCTTGTCTGAATCATTAAACTAAAAGTATTCGGTAGTATGAAAAAAATGCTAAGCAGAAGTAGAACTATCTCTCTCTCTTTCATGCGTATGGGAGACTGTATCACGTTTTGTATCAGCCACTGACTTGGACAAGTTAAATGTATACTGTGTTTGTTGTTTTAATCATCAAATGCTATGCAATCTCTAAACTCATTATTATCTGAGGCTTGCATAATGGTCAATACCAATAAATCATATCATCAAAAGAATTAGCGGATGAGCTAATAATTTAGGCAGTTTTTCTCATTGTAGCTATGGAGCGTAAACATTTTAGACAAGGGACCATGTCTTTGCCACACTTGTATCAAATATGAAATGATTCATGAAATCAAAGTACAAATTCATATTTTATATCATTGCTTTTTCTGCGCCATATTTGGTGGCTATGTTAATGCCCATGCTTCCTTGCGCTGAAGTGGCATAACATTTGTTCAGTGTTCTTGACAGCACAAAAATTAAACCTTTGCCTATCTGAAAGGATTGTTTAATCATTTACTTTGTCACGATAACCAAATTATGTAGCATCTATCCAAAAAAAAATCATGAAACATCTAGGATAAAATACTCTTCCCTCTCCTGAAAAGATCGATGTGTGGTATTTTTGGTTGTGCAGGTACACATCCTTTGCAGGTTTGTTTCCATTGTTGTCAAGGGGAACACTACCATTGGTGAAGGTGGAGGAAATATCTCAGACCATTGACTCCCAAAACTTCACAGTTCAAAACTCGGTTCAGTTTGCTGGGCCATTGGCTACCACATCCATTAGCACCAATGCCAAATTTGAAGTTCGGAGTCCAAAACGTGTGCAGGTTTGCCTTCACACCTTATCTGTGTCCTGGTTCTGCTATCTCTTTATGGATTTAGTAATAAGCCATTGATTATCAATGCACCTATGTAAGTTTGAGAGCTTGATATAGCCTTTTCCTTGTGAACTTTTGTTCAGATCAAGTTCGATGAAGGGATCATTGGCACTCCACAACTGACTGACTCGTTAGTGATACCAGAGAACGTGGAATTTCTGGGGCAAAAGATCGACCTGACACCTTTCAAAGGCATACTGAACTCTGTGCAAGACACAGCCTCTAATGTTGTGAGAACAATTTCAAGTCAGCCTCCATTGAAGATCCCAATTAGCAACACCAATGCCCAGTCGTGGTTACTCACTACATATCTTGATGATGAGCTTCGTATCAGCAGGGGTGATGGTGGCAGCGTCTTCGTTCTTATCAAGGAAGGAAGTTCACTCCTCTGAACCTAAACCACATACTATACGAATCTTCTCTCGCCTTATCATTCTTCATCAATAACAGAATAAGAACCCTATACTTGTCAAGCTATAGTCTAGTCTTGGACTTGTATCAGTCCTACTGTTTGGAGATGCAATGTGCTTAAGCATTTAGTTCTTGTAGCTCTTGTAGCATATAGTGTTCTTGTTTTACATGAATGTTGTAAGAATTATTGAGATGGAGTATATATGATTTAGTTACAATAAGCGCCGATTATATTTTTTTTTTAGATAAAGAGGAAAATAGCATTAAAAGAGCAAGAAAGTACACATAAAAAGTTTATATAACTTGTTTTCCTGTTTTTTAGAATGTAAAGATTTTGATTCTATTCCCCCCTTTCATTTACAATCAGTTTTGTCTTTCTATTTGGTAAACTGACATAAATTTAACTAGATTAAGGGCCAAACCTTCTTATAAAATGCACGTGTATGCTTATATTGTTACCTATTAGTGTCAATACTTTGGAAATGCTAAATTGCTAAAAAAAAATTTTTGGTAACAAATGCTAAATTGCTAAATTTAGCGCAAATTGCATTTTGTTTCTCCAACACCAATGCTTAGCCATATCAAAATATTAATTTACTAAATAGTCAATATAATTAGAAATTAGGCTAAATTAAGACTGATGTGCTCCAAAGACCAAAAGAATGAAAAAACAATAGACTTCATAAATGTTTTATTAGTAATTTAATTTTGTTTCCTTGCGAAAACATTACTGAAATAAAATGACCCATTCGCATGCTGTCTCAATCCATACCGTGCTCATAAATATTAAATGAGGCAAATGCACAGTTACAACTTACAAGGCCACAGAGACACCCTATTAACAACAAATATCTTGATTTTGCTCAATAAAATACTCTTTCATCATAATATTGAGTTCTTGTTTTCTTTATCATGCTTCTAATTATATCATTCTTCTACTATAACATACTTTATATTTTTTTATCATTATATACCTACGTTAACCTAAGAACAAGAATTTCGAAGGGGAAGAATCCAAATCTATAAACAATACTAATCATCATTGCACAAAAATTTGTACATAATTATCACCGAGTAAAGGCGATGGAGGAACAGGTACACCAAGAACACAGAACACATTTTCTGGTAAGTGGTGGAGCCACCACCTGCAAGACCTGGAACAGGCAGAAAGGTCCATTAGCGGGTTTCCATTGCCACAAAAATTTACTTATAACAAAAACAGGGTACGATGATGATTATGGGAATGCATAATGTGCACTGAAAAAGAAAATCATGATGTCAGAACTCAGAAGGAGATCAAAGAAAGAAGAGCCAGCTCATTGAATCCACATTCAACCACCCAATACTTGAATTGATGCTTGGGGAACAAAACTAGAACTCAGAACCTCCACACAGATAGCTTTTTTGAAAAATGAACTAGATTTTGAAAAACAACTGACATTAAGCAGCATCATACCTAACGCAGTTTTTTTGCACGTTTGGAGGGTCGAAGTGCCTCTTTTCTTGAATCCTCAGGAGTTTTTAAGTCAATAAATGGCTGAAACAAAATTCATATATTAGGCAGAAAATATAACCAGTCGAAGCAAAGCATTATCAAACAACAACAAAGTGATCATGAAAATTAAAACTCAAACCAAATACTCAGATAGACAAGCCTTTTCTCATAATTGTTATGGACGGAAACAGTTAAGAGATTATACAATTAAAATCATGTTCATGACTTAATCCAAATTAATAATCTTAAAAGGAAAAGTTTACTCATACCCCCCATGAATAATGAAAGACAGGTATCATTAATCAATTCAGGTATGATTGCAAAGGTTCGAACAGAGGGAGAACTGCCACTAATCCCCTCTAATTAGTACATTGTCATCTCTTTAAACTCCAGACGATTGTTGCCTAAAATATCATATACATTAATAATTGGGAATGAAGTTTTCTTTTCCCAAGATATTCACATTTCCGAAATATAGGAACCTAAATGCTCTTGTACTCAATTTGTCTGGTACAACAAATCATCATCATCTTTCAACCAATCACTATATGTTTAATACACTATCATTTCCAATATTACATTGGAAATAGTTTTCTTTTCCCAGGATATTCAAATCCTCACACCTAATCTTACCAAGAAACATAAATAATAAAAAAGAAAAAAGAAAGAAAGAAACAGATAGATAACCACTGTCTAAGTCGCCAACAAGAAACTTCTACCGGAGCATCCGTCATTGTTGTAATGCTCATTTGACACATCTACCACTTTGTTTGCAGAAGTACAAGTAGAAAATGTAGTAGCAACTAGCAAGATGAGTGCAATTTAGGTGAGTGCAATTTAGGTGCAAGGAATCAAATAATGCAAGAGTGGAATACATAATATTGTATCTAACCTCTTCCCATTTCTTTTGAAGTTCTAGAAGTTCTTGACAGTATAGAAGGCATTCCTCATGGTACACAGTAGCTAATTGTCTTATCAGGGCCTTCCTTTTGATGATTCCAACCACTATAACATAAAAGATGACAAGAGCCACAAAAAAAAAAAAGCAAAGAATAAGAGTTAATGTAAAAAACTTGATTGAATAAGTACCTAGAAAAACAAATATAACCCCCAAATAATTCATTCAGAATATCATCAATGAACAAGAACATAATATCCCTCGTCGATAATCCAATACATGAACATATGACATTGGAGGGTGTATAGCTTCAGGAAACAAAAAAATTGAAAGTCATTTGCTTCTTACTATTTATGAACATTAGACCAACCAACACCATGCAATTTGTCACCAAGATATGTTAATCTTGGAAATGAAATTCAATACCATCAAAAGCAGCCACCATGGTGGAATGGTTTGGTAGTTCAGGGGGTAACCACTACTGAATCTCCAAGGCCCAGCGATCTCAACACAATGAGATACCTTCTCACATAACCTCTTTTTTTTTTTTTGGCCAAACCTTCTCACATAACCTCGTTCTCCGTAGAAAGTCATATTTTTACCCCACCTACACTTCCTAGACGACTAAGCCCTACATCAATCAAATCGAAACCCTAAAAGAGATGTCAATCTCCACCGGAAACACCAAATCCCAACAATTTCTCTCCACCCAAGAAGCAAAGAAACCCAAATTAAAAGTAAAAACGATGAAAAACGGGAAATTAGAAACAATCAAGAAGCAAGTAGAGTGCATAAAAGATTATGAAATTGCTTGAAATAAAAAGAAAAGGAGGAAAACATAAGGAAAAAATCGTACTTCGACTGGGATCAAATGAAGGAGGAGAATCGGATTGAGATTTGGAAGGTAAAGGCAGAGCAGGAGTAGGAGTAGGAGGAGGAGGCTGCTTGAGTTCTTCGGCCATGTCTAAAGTGTCCTCTGAAATCTCAATCCTCTACCAATTTCCGAAGCTCCCTTGCCGATTTTTCAATCAATCAATTATTCAATTCCCATATGTATAATCTGCATTTTTCTTTCACAAATCTTCATTAGCCTTGACGATTGGTCTTTATGTATTTTGGTATTATAAATTTCAAAGAGCAAAAATGATTCTATACACTTCTCTTCTCTACGGTTTTTTTATACCAATAATACAAAAAGCAAAATTATGTATCGTTATAGGTTTTTTTTTTTCTTAATTCCGCTAATGGGATACGCATTAGCCTAANAATTTACTCTTATAAAATATAAGAATTACTCAACTTTAACCTTTTTTTTAACCATTAGTTTCTTTTGACTAAATGTGTAAAGACAATATTAGTCTCATTCGAGACTAATATTAGTTTATAATCTCTCAAATTTACGGATATAGCATAGTCTTCACACATGTGAGTTATATAAATATTTAACACACTTAACAAAAATAGACCTTGTATCTCAATTTCTCTAGTAATTTAACGAAATTGGATCATGTGTCGTTATTTGATATCATTTACTGATGATTATTTTATTCAATTGTCAAGAGTAACTCGTAATCTTAAATTTGTCGCATTTGGATCTAAAATGAAAAAGATATGATTAACTTTAATTTACTCGTTTGATCATGAAATGGATAATATTAATTCACATTAATTTTGAGATTCGATTTGACCTTATTTGACGATTACATAATGATTCGTCCAAAACAATATATAGCTCTAAACTCGTTACATTTGAATTTGAAATGAGAGAGATATGATCATATTTAATTGTTGAAAGTAACAAATAAAAAAAATATAGAAATATCAATATATGTAAGACCAATTTTGTCTCTCAAGTAACATATTTGATCATCACAATAATTATCTCTCAGGTAACATATTTGATCATTACCTATGAAAAAGTTGATACCAAAAACTAAAAATAAAAAATACTTAATGATCCTTGATGCTATGCCTCCTTCACTCCTTTTTGTGGTTTAGTGATGACCTGGTGGGGAGGACTTTTACTCGAAAGTCTGAAATTGGTTAATGATTTGGATCTGCACTTCTTTTGTTTTAGTTCTCTCTGTTGTTAGTTTCTTTGCTTTTGGATTATTGTACTTGACTTAACTCATGTTGTATTGAACCTTAGATTATGCAATGAATTCTCTATCCTAGAGAAAAAAAAAATAAACCATGTCAAATTTGAGATGTCCTTTTTGATAAATTTCACATATTCAAAAGTATTTTTATAAATCTACATCCAAACATTATTTGTATTAAAAAAACACTTTAATTTATAACATCCAAATGCAAATAACTTATTTTTAAAATAAAAGCTCTAATTTTAAAAGAAAAAAATAAGTACTTCTTTTTTAAGCTTAACCAAACGCACCCTAAATCAGTGTTTTAAGTGTTAGAATATTACGTGTTTATCCTAGCAATTGTAACTTAACTGGTGTCTACTGTCTACACTAGCAATTTAAAGATGTGTTATTATATTGCAATTTATACGAACATTTGTTTAAATAAATGCTGCTGTAGCATCTTTTTTAGTATTAAAGTGATAGTATGCCTTTCTACGGTTAATTTGGATCTTCTATAATATTTTAGGGGTGTAGTGTTAAGAGAGAAAATATCAGTGAGATTTATTTTCTTTCTCTACTTATTCGTTTCTCTCTCAGCATTACACCTATAGTCCATTATAGATGATCCAAATTATTCTACAAGTTATTTTGTTGTCATCCAAATTCCAAAGTTTGTACTTTAATTTTTAGGCCAAAGTACGAATTTGGTCCTATAATTTTGCTCCAGTTCCCAAATCAGTCCTACAACTTTTTGTCTTGAATTTGGTCATGTATCTTTGCACCAAGTCCCAAATTAGTCCTATATCTTTTTTTGTCTCAGTTTTGGTCCCATATGTTTTGAAAACCTACAACCGTTAGTCCTACATCTATTTTAAATTACAGTTTAGTCCTGAAAACTTCAAGTCCCTTTCAATTTAGTCCTTAACTATCAAAATGAAAGTGAAAGAGCATCCCTGAAGATTCTCAAACCTTACATCTTGGTCCCTAATCCATGAATTCTTCATGAAATGGAGTAGAAATGCAAAAAAAAAAAAACACAAATTAAAAGCAAATGACAAAAGGAACAAAATTGAAAACGCAGAAAATTAAAAACCCACCGGAAAAACGTACGGAAATCTCTGAGAAACTCAAAAACTCATCCTAAAACCCCAATTCTCACTGGAATCTCACTCAAATAATCGCCCTCAAATGCTTTAAGAAAGAATTTTTGAAACTCCAAACTTGTGAGGAGGGAGGTGATAGAAGATTCACTTACATTTGGTGATTCGAGAGAGAAGTTATGAAATCCCTTACATTTCTTCTATCACCTCCCTCCTCAAAAGTTTGAATTTTTAAAAATTCTCTTTTAAAGCATTTGAGGGCAATTATTTAAGTGAGAATTGAGGTTTTTGGATGAGTTCTTGAGTTTCTCGGCGATTTCCGTATGTTTTCTAGCGAGTTTGGGGCATTTTCCGGTGGTTTTTGAATTTTATGCGTTTTCAATTTTGGTCCCTCTGTCATTTGATTTAAATTGTGTTGTTTTTGCATTTCTATTCCATTCATGAAGAATTCATGGATTAGGGACCAAGATACAAGGTTTGAGAATCTTCAGGGATGCTCTTTCACTTTCATTTTGATAGTCAGGGACTAAAGTGAAAGGGGCTTGAAGTTTTCAAGAATAAACTGTAATTTAAAATGGGCGGAGGACTAATGGTGGGAGGTTTTCAAAACGAGACCAAAACTGAGACAGAAAAAGATATAGAACTAATTTGAGACCTAGAGCAAAGATACAAGACCAAATTACAGACAAAAAATGTTATAAGACTAATTTGGAAACTAGAGCAAAGTTATAAGACAAAAAAAAAAGTTATAGGACTGATTTTTATAATCAACTTGTTTCATAATCTTGAAGGGCTTTGTGCCTGTGTGCAAAAGAAAAGTGACAATTTTTTTAAAAAGCTTTTCTAGAAAATGATCAATCCCGGCCCCTACACAAAATGGGCCGGGTAATAAAATATGCTATTATCTATTTATCAGTCTATATTTCAATTAAAATTGGTTGATTATATCAAAGAATTTAACTTTATTAAATTATAAATATATTCTCTAACGATACTAAGAAGAAAAATAGAAGTTACCCGAAAGATTAAGAAAAAGGACAGTCCAGTGCCTGAGATTTGAGATATGAGGAAAGTCAAGATGTATGCAAATATTACTGACTCAAGTTTGAATTTAGTATTCACGTTTTTTTCTTTTTATATAAGCGAATTATTCATACTGTTTCCCATTACAAGTGCTTAAAATTAGTTTCTTCTGTCATAATTTACGGTTGAAGGAGCAACAATTAATAATTACGAAAACAAAAGGTTATACAAACTAGTATATATGATCACAAGTCACAACTAACGAATTCATTTGTTCTGTCCATGCATTTGGTGTTTTTCATTTTACACTAAAACAATTAATTTAGGTGAATTATAAAAAGTTAGCAGAGTTGGTTAAAATAATTAAGATATATGGGCGCTCAAAATTACAAGCGTTGGGGAGTTGGGTTATGTTCTAAATACTTCGTAAGCGTTGCTAATTGTTCTTTTAATTTTTAGTAGCGGTCAGATATTTCCCTTGGACCTTTAATTAATTATGGCCATAAGCTAGCGCTGCTAATTGTTAATTTTTTTTTTCTATTTTATGCAACCTGCGCATGCATGCGTTATTAGAGAAGACAGAAATTTCATAATTAATGTGGTTAAGCTGTATTAATGTTGAAGCATTAATAATATGAATGTATGTAGACTCTGTACAACAAGAAGTAGGAGAGAAAAGTGAGGAAGAAAGGAACAAGGTACAAAAGCCTCTTTGGGTAAACTTGAACATGATGATGATGATGATGATTATAATGATCAGCACCTTCTTCAATAATTGTCTCCAACTTTGACCGCTTATAATAAGAATTAGGGTAATAATATTTGTGATGGCTCATTCGAACAAGTGGTGCAATCTCACCATACTTCACTTTCTTCATGCCTCTCTCTATTTCCATCTTCACCTTTCAAATATATATATAAATGTTCTCTTAATTTTTGCTTTCCTTCTTCTTCAATATATGTATATAATATTCAACTCTTTCAATTGATCGATCTGATCACCAGCGAATATAATAATGCCAAGCCCTTAATTAGGTTTCTTTGATCTCAAAGAAACTCAAGATTAAAATGCTTGGCTCTTAAAGGGGCTAGCTGAACCTCTTTTCACTCCTCACTTTTTTAAATTGCAGCTACTTGTAAGCTGATATGTGAGATAGCAAGCGTTTTTATATATAATTAAGAGACTCAGCCTACACTAATTTAAGATCGAGATTGTACGTGGTGGTAAATAATTCATATATATATATGGTGTTAAATGATGCCAACTCATCGATCACCAACTACTTTTTCAAATTGAAAAGGTCTGTAACAACCCACTCTTTATCTTTCTTCGATTAAGGAACCTAATTAAAATTAAAATCATGATTTTACAATTAGATATATACCACATACCACTTCAATAATTTCCCATATTTTTACTATAATTTTAAACTCTTATTATTGAATACGCATGGCATTTTTATCATGCACAGTAAAAATAAAGAAATTGATCGTTAAATATATAATAGTTGTATATATGTATATATATGCTTCTGTAGTCTGAAATTTAAAAACTTCAATATTGTCATTATTGATATTTTGACAAAATAAATGATAACTTTTGCATTATCTAAAATTTAAAATCAAAATTAAACCAACTATAGTTTAAAAATAAATTAATATAATTATGTAACTTTGGTTTAAAAATAGATTTTTTTTGGCCAAGAAAATTAAAATAGATTAAGTTCACTAAGATGAGATCAGAGAATGATTGAAGTAAATAAAAATTGAATATACGATTGATCGACGTGGACGAGGTGGAATTGAGGCTCAAATTTGATTAATAATACTTGTCTTTAATTACTAAATTAAATGTTTTGCACAAAAATAGATGAACAAGATTGATGAAAAGGAATGGATTTTGCAAGAGATATTGCAGTAAAGTAAAATATATTGCAGAATATAATTAAGTCTAATTAAGTTGACAATAGATATATAGAATTATAGATAGATTTTAATTTGGTCATGATGCGTGTTTAATTCCATTAGCCAAGATACATAAACGAGAAGCCTAGCTCCGATTCCAAAATGATTGAAGCCATGCATGCACTACAAATCCACAAGGTTAATTTTCCCTTTTGTTTTACTTATATCATTGCCATCATATAAAAGACAAAATTTACTTATAATTAAGCAGTACTTATATATATATGATTTATTAATTTCCAAAAAAAAGATGGAGTAATTAATAAAAGAGCAAACCATGCATCTCTCGAATTGCTGGCTTGTGCATTGCATACATGCATAGTTACGTTGCATATCGCATGCACACTGATATTGAAAAAGAACAATCTAATTAACTAGTAAAAAAAATTAATTAGCTTGTTGATCATGGATGGATGTCGATCATGTGTGTCCAAGCATCTATATATGTACGTGTGTGCATGTGGACACCAACAAGTAGAAGGAGACCGAAGATAGGAAGAGAGGAAGAAGGAAGAAAAGCCTCTTTGCCTTTGGATTTCTGAGAATTTCTTCGTCGGTTTCATAAGTGCTTTCTTCAATAATGGGCTCCAACTTTGGCAAGTAATTAAGACAACATCGTCGTCTTTGTGGGGTTATGAAAAGAGCTGGTGCAACCTCAACACTTTCTTCAATGATGGTTTGCATCACTGCCTTCACCATCTTAATTAATTAATTTCTTAATAAGTTATATGTGTTTTTGTTATATCTCACCTTTTTCAATTCCTCAAAACCCTTTCTCTTTAAAGAAACACAAGAGATTAAAAGTGGTTGGAGAGTATGGCATGCATGCATGTGAATATATATTGCTGTAAGTAATTAATTGGTTATATGTTGCAGCTAAAGAAGGAGAGATAGTGGTAAATTAGGTTCAACTATAGGCTATATACCCTATAAAAATTGATGGTGCTAACGTACTAATGCCAACTAGTCGTTAGACATTAAAACTGATCGAAAACGTACGTCGTCTATATTATCAGTTATAATCACTACATCCACAATCAAGTTTTTAACGTTTTCGATCGGACAAACCACATATATTTCAGAATTATTAGCATATATATATATGCGTGTGGTAGTTATGAGTTTAACAGCCTTTGTTAAAAACCAAAGAAAAACAAAATAATTTCTGGATTAATAAGAAAATATTAATGTTCTTTTAATAACTTTTAATCATCATATTATCTCAAATAGAATTTAATACGCAACATATTGTTTCAAGCACTGTTCTGAAAACTGGACCGGACCGGCTGAACTGCAAACCGACCAGTAGTCCAGTTCGAGTTGGCTATAAAACCGCTCTAACAAAAAACTGGTCAACAATCGGATGAGCCGGTCAAAAACGGCCTGAACCGGACGATTTTGAGGTTGAATCGGTTCAAAATTTTTTTGTTCTTTTTTTTTTCCACTTTTTTGGATTAAAATGATGTTATTTTGAAGGATTTTTTTCTTTTCAAGTTTCTACACAAAATAATAAGTTATTTGTTAGTTTTCACTTCAATATTCAATCTTTTATCCTTCTAATTATTATTTTCTTAATTACTCAATCAAGCATAAATTTGAAAAAATTATATTATATAATTTTAATATTTATTAGTATGTTTTTATTATATTAAATAAAATATAGGGTAAATTGCAGTTTGGTACCCTGTGGTTAGGGGCGATTCCACTTTGGTACCCTGAAAGAAAATTTTTTGTAGTTTGGTGCCCCATGGTTTGCTCCATTAGCAAATTGGTCCCATGTGCTTTATTTCCGTTAGGATTTAACGACAAATGTGACTTAAAATGTCAAAAACCTCCCAACAAGTCTTCTCTTATATGCGTTTAAGTCTTTTCCCTTTACTAAAAGGGATCAAAACATAAAGAAAACAAAAACTAAAGAGTACATTATGTAATTTTACTGAGTTGAAATTAATTATAAAAGGGTCTTTAGAATTCTAATATTACAGAATTTTCTCCTTTTCATATGATTTCTTTTGAATAGGTCCTGATTTAATTACACTTTTATAATTACACTATGTAATTAAATAGATAATGTAAAAGGACCTATTCACCTAATTAAATAGACATTATTTAAACTTTAAATCAGGACCTATACATTATGTTAAGTACTATTCATAAACTTTTAGAATTAAAGTGTAATTAAATCAGGACCTATTTAAAAGAAATCTTATGAAAATGAGAAAATTTTGTAATATTAGAATTCTAAAGACCCTTTTATAATTAATTTCAACTCAGTAAAATTACATAATGTACTCTTTAGTTTTTGTTTTCTTTATGTTTTGATCCCTTTTAGTAAAGGGAAAGGACTTAAACGCATAAGAGAAGACTTGTTGGAGGTTTTTGACATTTTAAGTCACATTTTCCGTTAAATCCTAACGGAAATAAAGCACATGGGACCAATTTGCTAACGGAGCAAACCACGGGGCACCAAACTACAAAAATTTTTCTTTTAGGGTACCAAAGTGGAATCACCCCTAACCACAGGGTACCAAACTGCAATTTACCCTAAAATATATATATATATATATATATTTATTTAATTATGTTCGTTCCAACCTCGGTTAAACTCCGGTTAGACCATTGAACCTTGAACCGCTACTTCGAACGGTTCAATGTCGGTCCGATTTTAAAACCTTGGTTTCAAGTTTAATTTCGAGAATATGCAATCCGACTATCCGTCTGACTAATAAGGCTCAGGGAGTCAACTTGAGAGATAGGATCCTCTATATATAGTGCACTTTAGGTGAAGTGTAGAGAGAGATAGAAATAGGTTAGAGAGAGAAAGTGTCAGTGAGACCCACTTTCTCTCTCTACTTGTTCCTTTCTCATCACTTTGCACTTTACCTAAAGTGCACTATAGAGGATCCAAATTGGTCAACTTGATTGTTCCTTTCTCTTGTTGAGTCTATTGAGTATTCTTACATCTTTTCTCCCACAACCTCTGTCATCACAAACAACACTTCTCATCTTAGTTGGTCTAGACCTCCAAAGCCCTTCTTTAAGCTTAACTGTGACGGGTCAGCAAAAGAAAACTTACTTGGTGCAAGGGGTCTCATCCGAGACTACAGTGGTAACTAGATTTCTGGCTTCTCTAGTTTCTTGGGATCTGGTTGTATCCTCAAAGCTGAGCTGTGAAGCATTCAATATGGCCTCCAACTTGCTTTGGATCTAAACATCTCACACATCCTTATTGAATCTAATTCCAAACTTGCCGTTGATTTAATCAAGGACTCAAATCTATCTTCTCATCATCGTCTTTTCTCTATCATTAACTATTGCAGATGGTACCTTCACACATTTGATCAAGCTAAGATCCTCCACAACTTCAGAGAAACAAATCATCCTGATGACCTGCTAGCAAACTAGGGACGGACATCTACTGCTCCCCCACACTATCTTCAATTTAATGCCCTCTTTTATTTCTTTGCATTGTCTTTATAATTTCATGTCTTTAAGCTTTCCTAGGACTAGTAAAAACTCTGTATCCTAAGTGACTCTGTTTATGTTGTTTCCTTTGCTTTCTAATGAATTTTCCTTTCTATCAAAAAAAAAAAAAAATGGCTGCCATCGATATACTTGTGCAATATGAGAGATACATGAATATATACATATTTTTTTAGTGAATTTAGCTTAATTAATGTATATAAAATAGAACTAAACAAGGTTTAGTAATATTATTATTTTTCTTAACTTAATTTTTTTTACTGCTTTATATAACTTTATCATTGAAAATGTATTATTTGTTTTTTAAAAGTAAATAGTTATTATTTTAATAATTTGGGACTAAAAGTGAAAAATCATGAAAATTCATTTTTGAGACATCATTCGACCTTGTTTGCTAAAGTTCTCAACTAAATTAAGAAATAACTCCTCAAGAGTAACACACACATATTTAGACTTAAAATGAAAGAGATATCATCTTTATTACTCGTTTAATCATGAAATGAGCCATTTATTTTTGTGACTCGATTTGATTAGATTTACTAATGATTCAAATTGAAAAAAAAATGAATTGTCAAAATAACATATAACTTTTAACTTATCACATTTGAATTTGAAAAAAAAAATATCATATTCTATAGTTTTGTACCAAAAAAAAAATAACAAATTAGTTATGAAAATATGTATGACTAATAATTTGAGACAAATAAAATATCTAAAACTAATTTAAAATCTATTTCATACTTTTGGGACAAATTTGAGTATTGGGCCATTTGATATGCAAATTGAACACTCCCCAAGTGTGTAGAGATAATCTTTTGCACGTCATAACCACCTAGGCAGTTAAACTGTCCTTTTCAACTTGGAGCAGCAATTCCAACTCATGCCCACCACCGTCCACCATTTGCATCAATTAATTAGGTGCATTATTGACACAAATGGCCAAATAATATATATTGACAATCTGACATAAATCTATTCTTCGCACACATTATTTATATGTAAATATATTTTTAATATTACATTTTAGATGGAAATAAATAGTTAAAATTGTGACAATCAAAATGTCCAAAATCCATATATAATAATTAGTAGGTTTTGTGGGAAGTATGTGTAAGACTACAAGTAAAATAATCATGTCTCACAATTAATCTAACACGAAAAATAAACGAATAAATAATTATATCAACCTCCCGCCATATTTATTTGATAATATCAGCAAGCAGATTTTTTGACTGACGAATTACTAATCGTGATGGAAACAAGGCAAAGTAATCTCAAGTCAGGAACCCACTCACATAGAGCTCTCAAGGATTGGCATCATCTTCCCATCAAAGAGAATGCCCCTTTTATAGAGCCCAAGAATTGTAACCATCCACAAATATTAAAACTTCACATTAAACCAAAATAATGGAGATTTATAATTCATCAATTGTCATGAAAGGCCACTATCACTTTAAATAAGAAAAATGAAACTGACCAGAATACCAAAAGATAAAAAACTCTTACAGTATGTAATTTTTTTTTAACAATTTATTACAATAACATGAATATAAAACTAGATTATCATGAATTTTTAGCTTTTTTTTATTAGTTTCTAGCTCATAGATATATCTTTTAATGGAGACAATTTTATTTAAGGTTCGGTCAGACATTAAATACAAACACTCAACAAAAATTCAAACTTAAATTCATTATGTTGTGAGAAATTAAACTAACTTCTTTTTGCTAAACTTAACCTTCCTTAATTTTTTAACTTTTTAAAATAACAAAGAAAGATACAGTGACGAGAGATATTTTATTACCATTTACCACTTCATTTTACCCTCTTACTCTTCATATAACTTTAAAATTCGACGTGTCGGTATGCCCGTGTCAGTGTCTATGCTTCATAGGTATTATTATTAAGGCATATATAAAATTATATATATATATATAATTATGTGATTAATGTATGATGAGAGAGAGATGGAAGAGTCAAGTATATATATATAAGCAAACGTAAACGCTCTGAATTAATAAGATGGCTGAAAATTACATATAATATAAATTTATAGCTTACTCTTCAAGTTCCAACATATATATAAAATTAAAAGAAGAAATTCAAGCATAAATCAAATTAAAGTAGTTAAGAGTTAGTTGATCCAATTTACTAAGTAAGAATTTTGGATTCAAGAATTGAGATTACAATTGCTTTGAATATGAGATGAGAGAATTTTGCCGCCCTCATAATTAATCTTATATCTAGCTTGAATGATTGATACACACGGGATACTAATGAAGTATGTAGTAATGGATAATATATATGAATGTGTGGATAATGGAGAGTTTGGAATGCATATGGCCTGGGGAGCTTAGTACGTAGCTTACTATGCACATTGGCAATTACGAGAAAAGTATGGGAAAGAGAGTGATCCCAAACAACACGTGGGCAATTGCACTAGTACTGATGATGCCAAGAATGAAGACGAAGTAGAAGAAGAAGAAGAAGAAGAACATGCCGTTTCAACACATTCTTCACAATAATATGTCTCATCATTATCATCTTCTTCTTCCTCCTCGTAGATTGTTTCCAAGATTGGTACGACATGAATATTCCTAGAACTAGAAACCCCCAATAATTTAAAGCAGTGTGGCGGCGCAATTGCAGAGAGTGGCGTCATCATCATCATACACGACGCCGTTTCATTCATGATTTTGTCTTTGCAGTTAATCATGGGAGTAATATATGTGAGAGTGAGAGACAGACGCTACTACTTTCTTACTTCTTCTTCTTCTTCTTCCTCTCTAATTAATTTGCTTATTGCTCAATATTACACTACACTTCCTTCCTTCTTCCCTATATGTGCCACATTTATATAATCACTCCCAAACAAACTGCCCCTTCTTTTTCTTATATATTTCTAATTGTGCCATTCTCAAAATTATACGTGATTGAATGAGTATATAAAATGTATACGTACGTTTATTTGTGAAATAAAAAGGCTAGCTAGCATATTGATGTAGACTTGAAGGTGGCGGCGAAATTACATTCACTCAATTATTCAAATGTTATACTCGTGACCACAATTGTATCCACACAACTATTTTTCCGTTATCTTTCTGGATACTTTATACATGTGCAAAATGGATGAATTAGTGTGATGGTATATATAATAATGAAAATATGAAATGCGTATACAGAATTTATGATAGATTTTGAAGGTGGTGGAGAAAGTTAGAGGAAGCTAGCGAGAAGGTTCGAATTAAAGAAAGAAAATAAGAAATAATGGACGATATATGGAGGTGGCCGGTAATTAATTAATTAATTAACGAAAGGGAAAGGGAAAGGAGAAGGAAAGTGGGATTATGGCGTCAACACTCATTCTCAATGCCTTGCTTTATGTAATAAATGCAGATTTTGGAGCGATATGCCCATGAGCCCATGAGCCGGTCGTTTTCTGGTTAATTAGATAGACAAAGCAAGAAGAGAAAATTCAACTTTACAGATCCAATTGATGGTGTATTCTTTGTATTTTAGAGAGAAATACGAAGAGGACCGAGAAAAGAAATGTAAGTCTCATGCATAAAATTATAAATTAAAGCCCAAAACTTCAAATTAGTCCCTTAAATGTGGGGCAGATTTCAAATTGGTTTCTTATATTTCATTTGTTTCATATTTATCTTTACAAATTTTCAAAGTTTTTCAAATTGATCTCAAATTTCGAGATGCAAATTGATTAATTTGCTAACAATAGCGATTGAATAGAGAAAGAACTCTTCAAGGAGCTAGTTAGTACATAGTTTCGAACTAGTCGTATTTGAACTTAAAATAAGATAAATATGACCAACTTCGTTTGTAAGCAGCTATTGACTATAAAAACAAGTTACCCGACCACTTTTAAGACTCGATTTAACCTTGTTTATTGAAAGTTTCAAAAGACCCTTAGCTTTGGATTTATTGCCTTCAAAATTAAAACGAGATAAATATAGTTATTAATTATAACATTTAGTATTTTTAGGACTAATTTGAGAAATTATATAAACATATAAGATCAATCTAAAAGACTAAATTGAAATTCACCCCATACATAAAGGACCAATTTGAGCTTTTGGCTAATAAACACATTCTTTATGTATCTCTTTAAAATTCAGAGATTACATAATTACTACCCACATTATTATGGAAAATTCACTCTCCGACTTTCCGACATGTACTGCTGTCTGCCTCCGAACCTCACCCTAAAAGCCAAACCCTCCAACTAGCTACTACTTTGTCATCAATTTTGAATTTTCCATGCTCATCAACTTGTAATTCCTTCTCTCTTTTATTCTGATTGTACATATCTCTTGCTACATCTTCATTATAATTTTATTATATTTCAATATAATAAATATAATTGGGCCAAAAAATATATATAAAAAGAAAGTTAATTTATCACAATTAATAATACTGTATTTAAAAGAAATTACGTTAAACTCTGCATTCAATTTCTTTTTTAAATTGAAAGAGCAAAAATAAAGTGAAAAAAAAAAACAAAGAGATAAAAGAGAGGCAAATTTGAGAGGTGAGATAGCTAGTGTTCAAAATAGTAGTATATATAGATATAGATTAGTTTCATTAGATAATAACATTGCCCTGCTTGCTACGGCACATGCATGTGACGTTATGCCCGCAATATGATGACGAAGGTGTCACGCTCCAAAATTAGAATTTGGACCGTCAAGAACCCACAAAAAACTACCACACTAAGCAAACTATATATATAGATAGATGGTGATTTAATAATACTTTTTTAATAATTAAAAAGTGAATTAATATTACTCTTCTTTAACTCTTGACAAAATATTTTATTTTAGTCTCAAACGGTTAATATAATCATATTTCTCTCTCGTTTCAAAATCGAACATAATGAGTTTAAAGTTACGTGTTGTTCTTAAAATGTACATTTTCTATCTAGTTGGGACTGTCGGTAAATGAGGTCGAATCAGTTCTAAAAGTAGATTATTGGTTTTATGGTCAAACAAGCAAAAATTATCATATCTCTCTCGCTTCAAGATCGAATGCGACAAATTCATAACTACAAATTACTTTTAACAAGTTCTTTGAACTTAAAAAGAGAGATAAGAGAAATATATATGACCAAATTTAATAGTTTGAGACCAAAATGAAATATTTTGTTAATATTTAAGATTAATTTGAACATTTTGAAACATAGAGGACCAAAATGAACATTAAAATATACATTTAGGACCAAAATGATTCTTTAAGCTTTCCATTATGTAAATATGTTTTGTTTGCTGACGACTTGTTACTAATAGATCGGGGAAAAGTGGAAAACCCAACTCTAAAAGTCTATCTTAAGTGCTTATATTATATGGTGAATTATTTGCACTTTAATACTTTATGTACATTTGAAATATCTGGATATATCATTCAGGCCAAAAACAAATATATGGATCATAAAAATTTAATCCTCGCTGACGACTGAACTGTTCGCAATAATAAAAAATAGGGTAAATTATATTTTGATACTATGTGGTTTGACCTTATTTCACTTTAGTACCCTGTGGTTTGAAACCTGACAATTTGGTACTATGTGGTATTCTCCATTAACACTTTGGTACCCTTTGGAGTTATTTTGTAATTTTAACCATAACAAATTTTTCAAAAAATACATATTGTCCCCAAATTTTTTTTAGAGTTTTCATTTTAGTCCCTAAATAATATGTATTCAGGGACTTATTCGTAATTTTTTTAAATTTTTTTGGGGTCAATATGTAATTTTTGTAAAATTTGTTATGGTTAAAATTACAAAATAGCTCCAAAGGGTACTAAAGTGTCAGGTTTCAAACCACAAGGTACTAAAGTGAAATAGAGTCAAACTACAGAGTACCAAAGTGTAATTTATCCTAAAAAATAAATAAACCCAAAAAATTAAATATTGTTGTAAATATGTAATTCATATGTAATATGTGGATGACTCGTGATAGCTTTCTTGTAATAAGTATATGTAACATATATATTTATATGTAATTTATATGTATATGTAACATGAACCTTTTGCCTTTCTAGTATTATCCCTACAACCTCATCATGGCTTCATCAATTTAGTCCTTTTGTAATATCTTTATCAAAGTTCATTAGTGTGTTTAAAGGTGCATTCTGGTGCCCTTAATCATACTTTATGACATGAATATTATAAATAGGGGCTTCCTTCTGTAGAATTGTAATTGAGAATAAACATAATAATATGATATGAAGATGAACTTTTGAAGGGTTACATCAATAAAACATATAAGATAGCTCGTGAAGAATTAAACTTTTTTTTAAAACTAATTTATGTACTATCTGTTTTGTCTCTTTTTTTTTTTCTTTACATTTTTACAAATATGAAAATGTAGGACGTATAACGTATTCAAAAGTGTTGGCAACATAAATTTTTAAGATCTTAATTAATGTGTAAAAGAAATTAAAATAATAAGAAAAGCATATTAATAAATATTAATTATTCTCAATATATATAGTCTTCCTTATCCTTCCTTATCTCCATCATCACAAGGACTACGACTTATGAGCTGTGTGCCTGCGTTGCATCACTTTGCACTTTTGCAGTTCTATCCATCATTATTTTGTTTCAAATTTTTAATAGGCAAAATACCCTCTCGTGTCCCTAACGTTTGCAGTGATTTTCAGTTATGCCCCTAACGTTTCATTTGTGTCAGTTGTGCCCCAATGTGAAACGTTAGTTTCAATTATGCCCCCACCCTCGTTAGTGTACCGTTTTTCGGAACTTTTGAGCTTCGATCCGTGTTCATTTCAGTTTATTTTGATAAATGAGTTTATGGGTACTCATTTTCGGCTCCTAAGGATCATTTTGCACATGGAAATTTTGAGAAAAATGCTTTGTTTTGCTGCATTTCGTTTTGGTCCTTTTTGGGGTTCATCGGGTCCGATTTTCTTCGGATTTGAGGCTATTTTGAGCTTAATCTTTGAAATTGATCCAAGGAATCAAGTTTGTGATGTCCGAAAATTAAAAC
>QANZ01012858.1:213906-237865 GCA_003254925.1 Chamaecrista fasciculata
GGTCCAACCGGGGTCGGACCGTTGATAAATAAATAAATTAAAAATAATAAAAAAACCTATATATGATAAAATTTTAATTCAAATATTCATAATTAGGTTACAAAATACAATTATAACATTAATATATTAATACAATTTTCATAAATTAACATGAATTAATATAGAGATAATCAATTTTCATAATGTTCAACAATATAATATCATCAAGTGACATTTTATGATCACTTTCTCTATCAAATTTTGGTTCATAATCAACATTCTCTAATATTTGACCCATAAATATAAAAAAAGACCCAAAAAAAAAAACCAGGACCGGTTCAACCGGTTTGCCTCCGGTTCATGCTGGTTTCACCGGTTTTTGGCCGGTTCCCTCCGGTTCTCTGCCTGGCCGGTTATTAAACCGACTCGTACCGGCCTAATGGCCGGTTCCCGGTTCAACCGGCCGGTCCGGTCCGGTTTTAATAACTATGGTTGTATCTTTTAACTTTTACATATTTTTGTTAATTGTACCCCAAAAATATTGATGTTAGCCATTTTTCATTAACGATTTAGACAATATTAGGTAGTCAAATATGAAATTTTTTAAGTACAATTGATCTTGAGGATACAAGTGACACTTAACCCATATTTGAGAGGTATAGAAAGTGTTATATCAAATTTTAAACTAGAATTATTAAAAGGAAAAAAATCATAATTTAAAATTAACACACACACATATATATATATATATGAAATTGGTTAAAACCTTAAATTGGTCCCAAATATATGGGATAGATTTCAGGTTGGTCCTAAATATTTAATTTATCTCATATTAATCCCATACGTTTTCATAATTTCTCAAATTAATCCCAAACTATTTATATATAGTCATATCTCTTTTGATTCATGTTTGAATGTGGTGAATCTAGAGTTACAAGTTGTTTTTTATGAGTCTTTTTTAATCTAATTAAGACCGTCAACAAACGAGGTCAAATCTACTTTTGAAAATGGGTCATTTGCTTCATAGTTAAATGAGTGAAATTAGTCATATAACAATCTTTCCAAATTCGAATGTCACGTTTAAAAATTATGTGTTAACTCTTGAATAGTTTTTTCTTTGCTCAATTGAAACTATTAGCAAATAAAGTCAAATCGTGTCCTAAAAGTAGGTTTAAGACTATAATTCCAGGATTTTTTACTTTTAGTCCCAAACTTACTTTCGACGTGCAATTTGAGCTCGTTTGCTAACAATCTCAACTAGACAGAGAAATAACTCTTCAATGGTTAATACATAATTTCAAAAATCATCCCATTCAAATTTCAAATGAGAGATGTGACCAACTTCACCTCTTTAATCGTAAAACAAACAATCTACTTTGGGAACCTGATTTGACCTTGTTTTTTTTGATAACCTCACTTAAATAGAGAAAAAAATCGTCAAATGTAAACATAACTTCGAATTCATCGTATTTGAAATGAAACGAGATACATATTACCACATTCGATAGTTTGGGATCAATTTGAAAAATTATAGAAATATAAGGACCAATCTTAAATAAATAAAACATTTAGGACCAATTTGAAATCTACCCCATTTAATTGGGAGCAATTTGAGGTTTTGACCTATATAAATAAACATAAAAGAAAAATTTTCAAATTGATGAAACTGAACGAAAAACGCGGGTCACTCTCTCTTTCTGGTCCTTCCATATGCTGTTCTAATTTTAGCCCTTTCCTTCCTATATTTCTCCCTCTTAATTCTCCCTTTCCCCTCTCAATCAAATTCATCCATCCCCACAAACATTTTTCTTCCTTTCATTTCAATCCCTCTAATGCCCAAAATGGGGGCACCTCAATCCCCTTTCCTCCTCATCTCCACCCTCCTCCTCTCCTTCGTCCTCTTCGCCGCCGCCAACTCCGCCGCCATCGCCACCGCCGTCGCCGCTGACACCGCCACAGATCATAACGACGAATCATCATCGCCGCCGCCAACGGAGGATGACGATGAGAGTTTCCACCTGGTGGAATTGGTACATATGCACGATCCTCGCATTCCAGGCAACGAAAATCTGAATCTGGACAAATACGAAGCCCTAAGAGAAAGAGTGCTCACATCTGTAGCTAAAAGGCACCATGATTCCCACCACAAGATTAACAAGAAGAAGAAGAAGAAGAAAACCGATTGGTCCAGCCCTGGGATGATTCAGATGGTCATGAAAACTGGGTTTGATTACCTATCGTCCGAGTACTTCGTTCAGGTTTTTTTCTTTTCTAAAACATCAAAGTTAAATTAGATTAGTAATACTCCCTCTAGTAGTCTAGTTCACAATATCAAATTTTGGGAACTAAATTCTTTTTACAAAACATAATTATTTTCCGTGACAGTACAAATTTAGTCCTATATCTTTTGCTAAGTTTTCAATTTAGTTTTGCATCTTTTTTTGTTATACTTTGATCTCAAATCTTTGTAAAATGTCTAAATTTGGTATCATATATTTTTTTGTTGCAAACTTAGTTCCATATCTTTTGGTTAAATTACAGAATTGGTCTCATATCTTTACAAAAATATCAGTCATTAATTGATGATTTTATAAAGATATAAGACTACTTCTGCACGTGATCCAATGATATAAGACTAATTCTGCAATGAATCTAAAGATATGAGACCAAATTTGCAACAAAATAAATATATGAGACCAAATTGGGACCTGACTTAAAAATATGAGATAAAAAATATAACAAAAAAATATATAGGATCTTTTGGCCAAAAAAAAATATATATAGGATCAAATTAGAAACTAAACAAAAGACATAAGATTGCAGCAGGAAGGATCCTAATTAATGCAAATATTATGAACCGGAGAAAGTAATACATGATGCATAATATGTGAATAATAGTTTTCTCTCTTATTCAATTTAGTACTTAATTTGTAGTTTCTCAAAGTCTTTTAATCAAATATTTTCTAAAGCCAATTTTCATAGCTGCTAGTCCATAAAAGTTCAGCCCTTTTCTTTCTGCATCTCTTGGGTTTTAATCTTTCGGAAAAAAAAATGTTATATATCTAGGGAAATAAATAAAAATGCAATTAGTCCTAAATATATATCTTAATGTTCATTTTGGTTCATTATGTTTTAAAATGTTCAAATTAGTCCTAAATGTTAGCAAAATGATTCATTTTGGTCTTAAATATTGATAAAATGTTTCATTTTGGTCCCAAACTATTGAATTTGATCATATTTTTCTTGTCTCTCATTTCAATTTCAAAGTACTTGTTAAGAGGAACTCGTAGTTCTGAATTCGTCACATTCAAATTTAAAACGAGAGCGATATAATTAACTTTGCTTGTTTGACTATAAAACAAAAATCTACTTTTAGGACCGATTTGACGTCATTTGCTGACGGCCCCAACTAGATAAAGAAAGTACTCTTCGAGAACAATACGTAGCTCTAAACTCGTCATATTTGAATTTGAAACAAGTCATATTCAATAGTTGGGACCAAAACGAAACATTTTGCAAACATTTAGACCAATTTAAACATTTTGAAACATAATGGACCAAAATAAACATTAGAGGATACATTTAGGACCAAATTGACCACCCTTTAACCTAAAAAAATATAAATTGTCATAAAACATTTACGATTATACTTTGTGCAGGTTAGGGTTGGGACACCGTCGCAGAATTTCTGGCTAGTGGCGGATACGGGAAGCGAATTGACGTGGTTCCGATGCAACGACGACCATACGAATGAGACGAAGACGGAGTTGGAGTCCCATGGCCATAATCGAAGGTCTGCCCTACGCGTTAATGGTAGGAGGGAGTTCTATCGGAGATTATCGACCACCTATAAGAAGGTGACGTGTGGAGATCCAAGATGTGCAAGCCCAGAATTCTTGAACATGTGTTCCCTCCCTGAATGTGAGTTACCCACGGATTTGTGCCCATACGAATACTCGTGAGTAAGCTACTATTATACCCTCCCTTCTATATCTATTTCTTTATCTCAATTTATATCTAGTCATCTTTGAATAATGGAAATATATGATCTAATCTCTTAAATGATTTAATTGTCAATGGGTTGGTTATTTGAACTATTTTGCACCTTGTGATATCTGGACTTGTACTAATTTAGTACTTCTTTATCTATGAAATTGTAGTAAATTTATATTTTTTTTGTCTATGAAATATTGTAATTGTCAATGATTTGGTCTTTAAATTTAAATTGATTTTGTAATTTTTGGTCCTTGAATTTGAGAGGGCCAATTTGTTGAATATTGCAATAATTCAAAAACTGAGTCATATATTTTAATTAGGCAAAAACCCTTTCGTGCTCCTAACGTTTGCGGTGATTTTCAGTTATGTCTCTAACGTTTCATTTGTGTCAGTTGTGCCCCCAATGTGAAACGTTAGTTTCAATTATGCCCCAAATTTTGACTCAATGCTGATGTGCCAATTTTTTTTACTTGTGTGTCAATTTTTTGTTCTGAATTAAATATGTGCCAAGATGACTGGATAATAAAACATCCCTGATTTATTTTTTATCCACCATGACATTTCCTACGTGGTATAAGGCTTGCGAAGATGAAGATGAAGATGTCAAAAAAAATTTAGGGTAGTAATTTTTTGGTTTAGAGAATGTAAATCCACGTAGGAAATGCCATGATGGATAAAAAATAAATCAGGGATGTTTTATTTATCTAGTCATCTTGCCACATATTCAATTCAGAACAAAAAATTGACACACAAGTAAAATTGGGGGCATAATTGAAACTAACGTTTTACATTGGGGCACAACTGACACAAATGAAACGTTAGGGGCATAACTAAAAATCACCGCAAACGTTAGGGGTACGAAAGGGTCTTTTGCCTTTTAATTATTTAAAAACTGATTTGTTGACTTGGTAAAAATCAAAGACCAAATAGTAAGATTTCTCTTATTTATTTATTTATGATAAAACTCTCTTTTTAGTCTTTGCCAAGCGGCACTTACAAGTGTTGAGATACTTCAAATCTAATAAAAAATAGGAAGAATGCATGGTAAACATTGATTAGTTGATGTCAATAAAAAAATAGGTCAGAAAGCACTTTTACTCCCATAACTTTTGCTCAGTTCTCAATTTGGTCTCATAACATTTTTCGTTACACTTTTGGTCTCGCATCTTTTGGTTAGGTCTCAATTTGGTCCCGTGTTGCACTTTTGGTTTCATATCGTTCGGTCAAGTTATCATATCTTTTAGTCAGATTGCAAAATTGGTTTCATATCTTTGCAAAAAGTTCCACAATGTGGGACTAACCGTGGAACTTTTTGCAAAAATATACAACCAAATCTGTAACAAGAACATATATGAGACCATATGGGACCAATCATACACCTGACCAAAAGATATTGAACAAAAAGTGCAATAAAAACAGTTATTGGACCAAAAGTGCACTTTGACAAAAAAAATAAACCAAGGACTAAAATGTGTATATCCAAGACTAAATCGTAATTTAAAAACAAACTTAAGAACTATAAACTAGGTATATTCTTTTATTTTCTGTCATGTGCCTGATCTCTCCTAATCCAAACATATATTTGAACTATCCTGTCGTCCAGGTATGTAGACACTACAGTTGTATCTGGCTACTTTGGCACAGATGTTATCACACCAGGAGTCAAGGATAAAAAAAAGGGAAAATTGTATGATTTTGTAGTTGGGTGCACGAAAGATATCAGAAAGGATAATGGAACCGCACCATTCAACAATAAAACAGATGGTGTCATGGGTTTAAACTATGAACCAAACTCCTTCATGTTTAAAGCCACAAAACAGTTTGGCAACAAGTTCTCATATTGTCTCATGGACCACACTCTTCACAAGAGTGCCACCAACTTCCTCACTTTTGGCCAATACAGCACAAGCCAAACTGGGAAAGCCAACCTTTTGGGCCCAATGCAACACATTGATCTTGACCTTAGGGGAGGCTATGGCGTGAGGCTCACAAGGGTCTCTGTTGGAGGCAAGATGATACCTGTGCCTCCAGATGTTTGGGAGTACAAAGAAGATGATGGTAATTCTGGGACTACCATGGACTCTGGCTCAGCCTTGACATTCATATGCCATGCAGCTTTCCCGTTGGTAAGTGAAGCCTTCACAGTATCTATCTCATAGTTTAACTCTTGGTACCTCAAAGTATGGAGTCAGTTTCAATTGTATCTTCAAAGTTCTTTTTGAATCAATTCTACATTCAAAGTATATTTTTGGTTCAGTTGTACCTAGAAACAGGGTGAGCCTTGGTGCAACGGTAAGATTGTTGCCTGGTGAGGTCACGGGTTCAAATCCTAGAAACAGCCTCTTAACCCTCCTCAGACCTCACCTAGTGGGAACCTTGTGCACTGGGCCGCCGAAAGGAAAAAAAAGTTGTACCTCAATCTTTTCATTTTTTGGTCAATTGTACCTCCAATCTTTAATTTTTTGTATCAATTGTATCCCTAATTTGGGGATACAATTGACTCAAATGTGAAACATTGGAGGTACAATTGACCCAAAACTTTGGGGGTATAACTGAAATTGATCCCTACTTTGAAAGTACAATGACCCAAAAAAAAACTTTGGAAGTACTATTGAAATCAACCTCATACTTTAAGGATACCAAGAATACTTTTGTCATTATAAATAAGTTTTTTGTATCTTAGAATGGGCTTGTCTGTAATCATTCTTTAAAGGATAGTGATTTATCACGCCTTAGAGCCTTTATCTTATCTTTTCTTCTTTTATATTTCTAACAGGTAAGCGAAGCCTTGTTTAGTCCCTTGGTCACCAAATTCCCCAAGTACCCTCATAAAGTTGATCCCTTCACGTGTTGTGTGACTGCTAAGAGGGAGGAAATTACAGAAGCCATTGTGCCAAAACTGGGCTTTCATTTTGCAAATGGGGTTTCGTATTTTCCTCCATTGAGGAATTACGTTATTGAAGTTTTACCAGATGTGCATTGCATTGGAGTCGTTCAGGATATTGGGCCTGGTGGTACTGGTACTATCATAGGAAATCTCATGCAGCAAGAACATCTTTGGGAATATGATTTGGAAAAATTGTCTCTGGGATTTGCTCCATCTAAGTGCCAATAATTAGTTATTCATTCATACACGTATATATATATATATGCATCATTTCTTACCAAACAAAAAATTATATGTATACGTCATTATTGATCATCCCACAGCTTCTTCTTCTAACTCCGTATCATGAGATTCAGATTGTTTGGTGAACTGGATCAGATTAATTGAACAAACTTGTAAGTGCGTTTGGGATATGTGTACTTCTTGGTCATGAGGAGAGCTTGTATGCTCGTTTGTTTGTTCTTAATTTATCTGGTTTGCTTCAATTCTTTATTGAGCAAGAAACTAGGTTGTACAAGCTTTTGCTGATTGATATACAAGTAGCCAATTATTGTTGTTTTTTTTAGTATTACACTTTTAATGATATAAAGGTATCCTTGTTTTTACTTTGGCTAACAAGCAAATTTGGTCCCATATTTTTTCTCAATTTCCAATTTAGTCTTATATCTTTTTTTGTTGCACTTTTGGTCTCATATCTTTAGGTCAGGTTCTAATTTGGTCCCATATCCTTTTTGGTTGTAGATTTGGTTCCATATATTTGGGTTAATTGCAGAATTGGTCTTATATCTTTTGGTCAGGTTTAGAAGTGATCACATATCTTTATAAAAGGATCAACTAATGGTTGATCCTTTTGCAAAGATATAAGACTAAAAATTTTGCAATTTGACTAAAAGATATGAGACTAAAAATTATATGGGATCAAAATTGAGACCTTTTACAAAGATATAGGACCAAAACTACAACAAAAAAAGATATGAGACCAAATTGAGAATTGAACAAAAAATATGAGACCAAATTTACACTTTGACCATGGTATATACCCCAGAAGCTATGTACTCCCTCCGTCCCTTTTTATTTGCTTCATTGCAAAACTTTTTTTGTCCCTTTTTATCTGCTTTGTTATGAAATCAAGAGGTCATCAATGAACTTTTTTACCATTTTATCCCTATTTAATATTATAGTCATAATGGACGATTTGACTTTTGGTAGAGAATTATTTTGGGGTTCTGTAGTAATCAATTGGGGTAGGTTTCATAAAAAAATTGTGAGAGTATTTAAATTAGTTGGAGAAATTTAATTTTTGAAATATGAGCATTAAATTGATGATATAATTAAGTCTAATTTAATAAGGGTAATATAGTCTTTGTATTTTAGATTTTACATTAACTTTAGTGATTTAATCATTATATTAATTTGTGTGCAACAACCTTAAAAAGCAGATAAAAAGGGACGGAGGGAGTATATAGTTTAGTATACAACCTCTTTTTCATTAAATCTATATCTAATTAAATTCATTCATCTTTAATAGATGGCTAAAAAATATAAAATCTCGATAAATTTTAAGGACATGAATCATCTATAGTGCACTAATCTCGATTAAACTTTAAAATATGATCAGAGTTCTCTATTCCTCAAAAGTAACTTATAATTTTAGATTCATCATATTTGAACTTAAAAAAAATGATCATATTCACTAACTTGGGATTAATTTGAGAAATTAAAAAATATATAAAATAAATAAAATATTTAAGATCAATCCAAAATTTATTTTATATATACATTCTTTTTTTTTTTGGTCATTCCATTATATACATTCTTTTTTAAAAAATATATATTCCTTATTTTTATGTGATAAGAGTATGAAATTATTGTTGCAGGCCCACTAGGTGATTTATGTGTGGTGACCCAGTTTTCAAGGTCCATTGATCATGTGAGTCTTCATTGTTAGAGAATAATAATTAATGCAGAAACAGCTTGGCCCAACATGTCTCATGCTATTTAATTCTATGTGAAAAAAAATGCACCATCTCATATATGCCTAAAAAGCCTAAAATATGAATATGAAATTGAGGCTGCAATTATAACGAGATTCAAGTAAAATTGAAAAACCTTTGGTCATTTCTTTTTTTAGAAGTAAAAACTTAAAATCAGGTTTCATATGAATAATGATATATCTGCTTGCAGACTGAATTGTCCATTTATAATTATTGTAATTTACTTTTCTTAGATAACATCTGGATAAAACTTTCGGGTCATTCTCACATTTAATGTAAAGTGCTTAATAATTATTGTAGCATTAGGATTCACAATTAATGCAGATCTGGTTGAAATGGTAAGATATTTGATATATTAATCAAGTAAAGTTTTATATTATAGATTTTGTGAATGTACAAATTCTTATTTAAAACCTCTTTCACTGTATAGTGAAGTAAATAATACAGATTGAGAAGCTTTAGAAATTAGGTGGGTAATGCAAATAAAAAAAAGGATTTGTAACCAAAGGAAAGTATGTTTGAGTAGTAAGCAATTTAATATGGCTTAAACAATGTGTCGAATTTGAAAATCTTGTAAATATAACTATTTTTGTTGGGAGGTTCTCCTATCATAACCAAGTATATCACACAGATTAAATTTAGATTAATCGAAGCGAAATTTCAAATACCAAACGAATAAATAAAACGAATTTACAATTCATGGAAACAATGAATAAGGATTTTATATATATATATATATATATATTAGGTGATGAACTAGGTTCTGGTCGAGGGTCATTACCTGGTTCAGATGAGGTAACTCTGGGTCAAAGGTTACCTGCAAGACAATGAACACACAAGGTGGCCTTGTGATTCACCTCCGATGCTTAAGCTAGTAAGGGTTATGAACTCAATAACGTCAATTGACTGAATAGAGAGCGTACCTTTTTCTAGTGTGAAGGGCTAACCTTTTATACTAGCTGAGGTTGATCTGGCGTGATCTTGTCATAAATGCCTGGATGCTTGATTGTGATCCTGGCTGATCTGATTGTGATCCTTGGCTCTCACGTAATTTCCTTTTCTGTGAAAGGTGCCTTGATGACCAAGGCGCTATCAAGGTGAAGGATCTCTGATTGACCTGTCTTGACTGATAGCGGATCTTGAGCGATCCTTGATTGGTTCCTGATTGATTCAGGGAATGTTTCCTTATTTGTTGGTGTGTGGACGCCCATATCCCTCGTGACTATGGGCGTCCTTAGCTAAGCGAGATGTAGGGCGTTCACGCCCATGTGACCCATCTGGTGGGTTCATACCCTGTTGGATCAAGGGCATGTTCTGCCATTTGGGCCTCCTGATTATTGGGCCTATTATCACTAGTCCCAACAAAAGAAGCGAAGCTCTGTCCCCATCAATGGAGTCCCCTTCGAAGGCGTTCTCGACGTGAGCGCCGCAAAATTTATCACTGAAACTCTAGGTTGTGGAACCGAGTCTCGTAGGGCGTCCTCGAACCTGACCGCTACCATCCTTGTCGTTTTATCTTTCTCGATGACGTCATGCTCTGCACGCTTCTCCGCACGTTGTCGCATCGTGGCCACGTGGCAGATCTTGATTGGCTCCCCCTTTGCAATGATGGTGAACGAGGGAATAGAGGGTGGCGCATTAATTGCCACCATGCGGTTTTCGAGACCTACATACCCAAAACCGCCATTTTGCTACTTTTCCTCCTTATTCAAAAATTCCAGTTTCACTCTCCGTCGTGATTTCTCTCTTCCTTCTCCAGCTTTCTCCTTTCCCTAGCCGGAGTTCATTACTGTTCATCGGCGAGTTTGATGTTGCCGCCGCCAGTAACTGCAGCTGCTAGCTCCGGTAAGTTTTCTGAACTAGTTCCGCCATTTTGACAGTGATTTTTGTGTTTTCACTTTGAGTTTTACTCATTGCGTTCTTCACGTTCTTCTTGTTCTTCGCAGTGTTCATCGTCATTTTCCTTCGAGGATTTGCTTCAATCTATCAGCATCATGGATTTCGATGAATGTAAGTTTTCTCAACCTTCTCCTTCATCTTCTTCATCTTCTTCCTCGTGTGAGTTTTAGTCTGAGTTTGGTGATCAACTGCGACCGCTGAAGATCATTTTTCCAAACGACCCTTTTTTTCCCCGAGGGTGTTTCCCCCCTTTTTGCTAGTGATTGGAGCAAAGTCCTACATCAACTAGGTTTTTTCTGCCGTGTTTCCTCAGCTGCTGGTGATGGTACAAGGGCGTTCATGTCGTCAGTGCTTGGGCCATCCGCTCCTTGCATGTCAGCGCTAGCTGAGTTTCCTCCATCTCCCATGGACAGGAGGGATGGAGACGCGGGGGCGTCCTAGTCGAGAACGCCAGAAGATGCTGACCAAACTCCCGATGACCTATCGACGTCAACGCCTTCGGAGATTCGCAGAGAAAACTTCAAACTTCTATGCATGGAGAATATCAAAAGCCAATTGTGGATATTCACAAACAATATTATTTATAACACCCCCCTTGAATTTTCACAATTTATTGATACGCATTACAAGCTGCCTCATTAAAAATCTTGCCAGGAAAACCCAGTGGGACAAAACCATGGCGAAGGGAAAAAGAGTACAACGCATATCTCCCCCCCACTATAACATCACTAATGGTCTTTTAATTGACACATTCCAATTTGATAAACCAAGTTCTCAAATGCTGCAATTGGCAATGCCTCCATAAAAATCTGTTAAATTATCACTTGACCGAACTTGTTGAACTGTTATGTCGTCTTGCTATACATGTCATATTATCTTCATACAATAAGGTTGACACATTTCCCTGTAAAAAAAAATTACACATCTTCTGAATGTGTTGAATTAGTAATCTCATCTAAACACATTCTTAATTTATCTTATGCATTGTCTCTGAAGATCAGATAATCAGCTAGCATCTACATCATCAAAGAATGGTGAACTAAATTTATTTAAATAAAATAAACCTTTATCTTTAAAATATTTTTCATTCCTTGTCAATGTCTTCTGATTAATGAAGAACTATATCTTACTAGCAAGTGTACCGAAAACATTAATCCGCTTATAATATGAAGATATCGTACTACATGACCAAAGAATTTCATCTTCATTTGAGGTTAAAATGATACTTTATCACTTCAAATGATTTATCTAACCATCATGGATGCACCAAGTCCATGAACCTTATCCATGTGAAACGATCTTAATACACTTTCTAAATAATTTGAGTAATAACCTCACTATTATAATATGCTTAATATGTAAGATGAGACAAAATTTTATCTTTGCAAAATCTTTCTTGCAAAACTATCAATATTTTACTTTGTTTTGAACTCTTCAGAAGTTCCAACAATAATAAATATACACAATATTGATTCCATATTTTGATATCTTTTAAATAATATTTTTTTAGACAACTGTACCACATATGTTCAGGTGTTTTTTTTTCAAACCCATGTAGGATTTTATTCATCTTTATTAAACAAGACATCTGACATGCTTCTTATAATCCTTTAGGGATTTTCATAAAAATTTCATTGTCCAATAAGCCATATGAAAGGACTATAATCATACTCATTAGATGCATATCAAATTTTTCATATAATGCTAGACTACTAAAATATTTGAAGGGGATTGCATCCATCTCTAGAGAATATGTCTTTACATAGTCAATGTGAGACCTTTGACTTTGTATCTTACGACTTTATCATTTTATTTTCATTTTGATTACCCCATTAACTTCACACCTTCAAAGCCTTTTTATAAACAGACAGACCATATATTACAAAATAATTGCATTCACCACAGGAGAATTAAACTCCTTAACATAAATTTCTAGTCTTTGCATCTCAAAATTTCAATTTGCTCGTTTCTTTTCACACAAAGACTTATTTATATTCAACTGGTTGTACACCAACATGCTGGTTGTACCCCATCATGTCTTGGACTTCAAGTCCAAAAATTTCTACATTTCTAGAGTGAGTTTTACTCATCTCAGATCCTTTCCTTTCAATTTGGCTAATTTTTATCGTCGACACTATTCGACGAAATCTTATTCATGATCCTCAATGATTTATAATTTGTAATTTGTAGCGCTACATTATATGTAAATACTTTGTCGACAATATTTTCATATCGGTTCCACACTTTGGCAATAATAAACATATTGAGATCTCATTATTTTCTTCACTTTCAGGTACCTGAATCTCTTTCGGAGATTTTTTATTTATTATGCCTTCATATATTTCCTCGATTAGACCATCTTTTTCATATGCTCCTTTTATTTTTGAGGACTCATATCTCTGGAACCGATTAGTCCCTTCAGAGACCTCAATATGTATTGGAGCATTTCTAACTGGAATATCTGACTTTGTCATTTCTATGGATCAGTGAATGCATTTTGCAATTTATTTGCAATATTCTTCAAATTATTCATTGAACTTCAAGTTCACACGAGGATCAAATTAATGTAATAATCATGCATTCCTTGTAATTCATTTTTTCCAGCTATTTTCTTTCTCCCCCTAATGCTGAAAAATTAATTTCATTAACAAATCATATCATGAACTATCTCCCTTCAGGAGTTTAAGATTTAACAATTGAGCGAGATCCATACCCAACTAACATTCTTAATGTTCATTGGGGCCTATTCTGATTCACATGGTGGAGCAATATAAATCTAGCACCCAAAGAATTCTTAAATGAAAAATATTCTGCTCCTGACCAAAAGCCAATAGCATGGGAGAAAATTTACGATACGTTGTTAGTTTAATGCGTACAAGCGCTGCATCATATAAATTGATAAGCTCTCATCAGACATTTAATTATTCAACAAGGCCATTTTCCGTGTTGACTTAAACAATATGATGAACCACATTTATCCCAACTAGCATATAATAGCCCTTTAAAACTTGGGATATAAATTCACCAGCATTATAAATTTTTCTAAATAGAATAATCCAAAACTTGAGCTCAATCTTTTTATTTGAACAAAGTGGATCGACATGACCACAAGGTGGCACTTCAAGTCCACAATTTTTTTATGAACGCGTTCAAGAATTCCAAGGGATCCAATCCCAACTTTTGCTGGTAATGGTCTTAAAACCAGTTTTCTTTGAGAACATGCAGCATAATAACTCATTATATACAAGAAACCTTTGGTTCTTTAATAGGCATTAATTTGAGTTCGCATTATTCGTGAATCGGGTTGGTCTAACCGGTCATACAAAATTATAAACGTATCTTTTAAATTAATGAACTTCTGGTTCATTTCTCCTTTAAATTAATGAACCACTGCTTCATTACAACATATGTCAATGAACTTCTGGTCCATTACAACATATGTTTTAATTGTACTAATACAAATATAGTACAAGATGGAGGGCTCTTCTAGAGCATACGATCATATGCCCGATATTATATTTACTTTTTCCTCCATAACATTTTTTCTTTCCTTCAGGAAAGCTTGATATAATTCAACAAGATATTTGATTGTATGACATATAATATGATGAATACATGATGTATACTCAAATAAGAAATCATATAAAGATAGATGAAATTATAAAAGAAATATAGGAATACATTATTAACATATAAATTATTAACCAAATGAAAAATGGATAATAGAATATATTTATATATATAATTCAAAAAAATAAAGGAGATAAATAAATTAAATAAAATGGATTTAGTTCTTCAGGAACTATCTCATATTCAGTTCTTCAGGAATATATCATATTTAGTTCTTCAGGAATTATCTCATATTCATTGAGATACCGAGATGTAAGAATTCATTCATATCATATACTCAAATTTTCCTTGAGTTTATTGATATTATATTTTAATAGTATTCAAATTCAAAACCACTACTGGATTATGTCAAGAAATATAATTTTGTTAATATGAGATTGATACTCTTCTAGAGTATATATAATTACTTTTCCAGAGTATCTTTGTGAGATTTTTCAATTTTTTTTTCTTTCAGAGAAAAATTAATCATTATCAGAATAAGTATACTGTGAACTTCAGGTTCACTTGCCAAAATAAATCAATGACAGTCTCATTTAATAATTGACATATTATCACTCTCGTCTCTTCTAGAGACACAATATCAATAACTTTTGATATATCAAACACCATCTCTACTGGAGATTCAATCTCTATAACTTTTTTTGACATATCAAATACATCACAAGATTAATTGTGATCACATATCAAATCTAAAAATACATCAATCAGTCCACATCTAAAATAAAACATTTATTTTGATATAGGCCTTCAGGTCTATCAAATATTTAGATTGATGTTAATCTTTAGGAATATTGACAAATATTTTTTAACAACACCGTAATTGCTGCAATTGGTCAAAATATATTTATATTTGCCTTTAAGGTTATCAATTTCTATTTGACTATTAGCCTTCATGGCTGATATAACACGGCTTTAATAGCCAAATTATTGCATTCAAAGCATTATAAGATCATTTCAATAGTCAAACTATTAGCTTTTAGGCATGATATAAGACAGCTTCAATAGCCAAAGTCTAAGCCTTCGGGGCTGATATTATAGAGCTTCAATAGCCAAAGTTTATTAGCCTTTGAGGCTGATATTAGAAAGTTTCAATAGCCAAAGTCTATTAGTTGTCAAGAGTGATATTAAAAAGCTTCAATAGCCAAAGTACCAAAATATTACCCTTGATAAATTATCAACATGTGCAATAACCTTTCAATGCACTAAACGTTGGCAAGAATACAATAATTGATTCAATAAGGTTGAATCAAAACATAATATGGCTTCCGGCCATCTCCTTAAACATATGAAACTACAATTACATGTGACTTAGTCACTTTTATTTAATCATATGAAAACTTAATTATATTTAGTTTCAGGCTATACGAAACATTTCCAAATCGTAAGAAGACGACCACAATAATAAACTTATAAAATATATTATGATAATGATAAATAATTGAACATAAAAACTTCTTACCTTTAGTAATTTAACAAGAAAGCTTGAACGATAATTAACTTACCTCTTTAATTATCCAAAACTGAAATCAGAAGAGATACGTACTTAGTTACCAAAAACTTACCGGTAAAGGCTCATATTCAGTTACCAAAAACTCAAATTGATAGAGACCCATAAACAGATGTTGAAAACTTAAATGGCTAGACTTGTGCATAGATGCCAAAAGCTCAAACCGGTAGAGGCTCGTGCTGATAACGTGTTGTAAATATATGAAATATGAATATTCAAAGTAGAGAGAAAAGTAAAAGGGGAGAGTGGTTCTTACCATTCAACTCATATCATCAACTTTACATCAATACCAAAAGCCTCTATTTATAGGCTAAAAGATCTCTAAAGGAGATGTACCAACTTAATGTACATAATGAAGGGATAGACTCATATTGATGTACACGGGAAACTAAAGATGGTAAACATGATTACAGAGAAAACTTCAAACTTCTATACATGAAGAATATTAAAAGTCAATTGTTGATATTCACAAACAGTATTATTTATAACAATATTTCCTTATTAGAGTAGTGAAAGTTGATTATGTTTAACATATATTGTCTAAAAGTACTTTTGAAAATGAAACTACTGAAAAAGATATGTAATTATATGAGGATAAGATGAAAAAGTTTTAGGTAAACATAAATATTTAATAAGGATATTGTTTTAATTGAGTAACTGCTTGTTAAGATAGCGATATGAGGTTTGGACTAAACTAATCATATGTTTAGTACACAAATTAAGAAAATAGTGTCGAGAATATAAAATTTCTAAAAATAGCATAATCGCATAAAATTTGGGTTTTTTAATCCCACCTAATATAAGAGGGCGAAATTATTTTAATCTGATGAGATTATTTTGTTCTAATTAATTGACTAAATTATTTTTATAAAATTTAACTAGTTATATTATATAATACATATATGTATATATATTAATGCATCCAAACAAATGCCACATAATATATATAATATTATATTACTAAATGTTTATTTATTAAAAAATATTAATTCTTATTTATTTTGAAAAAAAAAAATTTTAAGAGCATTTTGTTATTTTGAGAATTGTGTCAAGTATGGTTTGAATTAATATTTTTCAATGGCATTATCAATGTTATTTGTAGATTATACTTATGATAATTTTTTTATCAGGTTGAAAAATTTTTTTTTTGACAAAGTAAATATATTTGTATATGAAGAAAAATCAAGGATATATTTAAAAAAATGTTAAATATTCTCAGGATTATTAAAGTTGAACTAAACATAAGAATAAAATATTTGTAGAAATATGATAAAATAATCTCAACAATATTTTAACATATCCAAATAAATTTTTTAATATTTCTAAGCACCACATCTCTAAGAGAATGGTTTCGAGACTAAGAAAATAATCAATATACCAAACACTCTCTAAGAGAGATGAAGTTTTTGCTAAGCAATTTACAAAAACAGAAACAAACACCAAAATTTATTATAGGAACCATTTTTAATTGAAGAATAATCCAAAAATTGCTTAAAATAAGCAACCCCAACTCCCCAAGTCTAATAAGAAAGAAAGAAGTTGCTTACTTTTTTTTTTATATAAAAACATATTTTAAATTGTAGATGTGTTTGGCCAAGGTTTTGGGATTTTTTTTTTCAAATATCTAACAATGCTTACGAAAAGAATTTATGTTTTTATATTAATCATTTTGTTATTTATATTATATATAATATATAAAATCTTATTCCTTATATTTATATCTAAAAACTATATAGGTCAAATGCCTATTTCCTTAGGCCCAACAATTAATTAATTTGAGGACTTCATCAAGGGAATGCCCAGTTTCTTGGTATTAGGTGCTATCATCGACCTACCTCGCAACATCTTTGGGTCTGTTTGTTTGAGGGAAAGGGGTACGTAAAGTAAAGGCACGGACTCCAATACTTTCAGGTGTTTGGTATGACACTTTGAGCTATGTAAAGTGGATTACAATGTAAAGGCATTTACATTACATAGGTCATTTTTCTTTAATTCACATTTCTGATGTAATCCAAGTTTACCTAAGGAATTATGGTAGAATTCCTAATTTGTCCTTCTTACTCCCATCCCATCTTCTTCCTCTTTGATGAAACGAGCCGGCAACGACAGACGATGGTGGACGGCGGCGGACGACAGCGGAGGGCGGCGGCTTCGGTGACCTTGTGGTGATTGTGAGAAGGGCATTTTTATCATTTTCTTTCTATATCTATTTTACTTTCCCTCTCATACCTTTTTATACCAAACACTTTTAATTTTTACCTACTTTACATTCCTTCAACTACTTTTCCTTTCCCTCACAATCTTTCCCTTGTAAAACCCTTCCCTTTACTTACCTCAATTCATACCAAACGAACCCCTTCTAGTTTATACCCATCGCTCAACTCTTCAACCATTAGAATTATATGGAGAGTGAAGTCCAAAATTGATTTTTAAAAAATATATGGGTTGATAGTTTAATTTTTAAAAGTATATATAACTTATAGGACAAAGTGCAATTTTATTCCCATACCTTTAGGGTAAATTGGAATCTAGCCCCTTCTTTTATTGTAATTTTGGCCTTATATCTTTTTCAAAATTTTACTCTTTGGTCTCAACGACTGAGTGTTGTGATATATATCTCATTTTAAGTTTGATAGCGACAAATTTAGAGTCAATTATTATTCTTGACGAGTCTTTTCTATGTCTAGCTGAAGTTATCAGCAAAGAAGATCAAATTTGGCTTTGGACCACTCTTTTCCTTGTTAAATAAGTAAAGTTAGTAATATTTTTCTAGTTTCAAGTCTAATTGCAACGAGTTAAGAGCTACATGTTATTTTTTTTTGAGTACTTTTTTTGTCCTATTGGGACTGTCACCAAATGAGGCCAAACCGCCCTGAGCAAAAGTATTTCTTGCTAATTTTTTCACTTTTTAGTTCCAAAACCACTTTCAGACCTGATTTGATCTCATTTGTTGATGGTTTCAACTAGATAGAAAAAAAAAAAGACTTGTTAAGAGTAACACATAACTTCAAACTCATCGTAATCAAACTTGAAATGAGACAGATATGACTAACTTTATGCTCATTTGACTATAAAGTGAGCGACCCAATTTCGGAACCCAATTTGACATTATTTGTAGACGATCTCAACTGAAAAAGAAATCACTCATCAAGAATAACATGTGGCTTCCAATTCGTCACAATCATATTTAAAAAGAGAGAGATATGACCATATTCAGCCGTTTGGACTAAAAAGTGAAACTTTTGAAAGAAAATATATCAAAATCACAAAAAAAATAAAAATAAAAGACTAGATTGTCACTTATCTCAAAATCAAGATTACACTTTAGCTTAATTTATACTTTCAATTCTCGTGAAGTAAAGTTTATATATTTTATATATTTTTATTTTTATAACTTAAAATATTAAATTATTGTATTATTTTCATATTTTTCAAAAAAATAATATGTTAACTACACTTTCAAAAATTGATTTATATAAAGTTTGGATATTTATATTATCAAACTTATCATAAATATTGAAATATGTGATATTATTTTTTTTTGGCCGAATTAAAATATGTGATATTATTTACTGCTTCATTAATTATGAGAGAAAAAATAGAGAAGTTAAGGCATTAGTTTTTTTTTTGAGAATATAATTCATTCAAAAGTAACGTAAAGTCAAGCATAATACAAATGACAACAAAGTAAAATTAGTCAATCCATACCTAGCATAAACAACAACACTAAATAGGATATCAACTGACGAAGGTGGGGAGTTTGCAACTCATCCAAGAAGACTCATCCTCATGTCAGAAAAATTGACAAGACAATCAGCTGTCAAGTTAACGGATCTAAGAATCCAACTAAAACTACAATCTTCTAAAAAATTGGAAATATAAATAAAGTCATCTAAAATAAACAAACACTTCAAAAAATCATATATAATCAGACTCAAAGCAACAATAATTATTTGATAAAACGACGTTGAGGAAGCAAAATAAGAAAACGACGCCGTGGAAGAAGCTGACCCAAACAAAAACCGACACCGAACACCCAAAAACCAAAACCAAACCCGAAAGTCGCTGTGGAAGCCAAAAGCTGTCGTGGAATGTTTAGTCCAGAGTCATCGCCGCAAAGAAAGCCAGACCAGATTGACGTTGTGGGAGCCTTGATCCAGAACGTCACCGCCACAAAATCTTAGAAAAGAAATAATAGTCTCATAAAGAGAGAGAAAAACCTTCAAAAAAAAAAAAAAGAATTTTCTACACTAAAAAAACAAAAAAGGGTCAGCGTCGCTGTCTCCCTAAGGAATTTCACACAGAAGCGAAAGATAAGTTAAGGCATTAGTTATGTTAGTCGATCTTGATAAATTTGATAACAAAACAATTAGAAGCAATATAAAATAAAGGCTCCTTTAACTATAATTTAATTGTGAATAACCTTTCAAGTTTCAACTATAAGATTTTGTAAGTAGCTTCCTTTAATTATGACCTAATTGCAATTTGCAAATAATCCTGTCTAACTATTAGATCTATCAAATGCCCTTATTCATTTATGGTTTAACTGTAAATACCTTGAACGTTAAATTTTACTCCCTCCGTTCCTATATATCTGATGTTTAAGGTAAATGCACACAGACCAAGGAAATGATTAGCTCGCCTAAAATCAAGAGAAAAATAAGGTAAAAAGACTAAACTATCCCTTTTAAATTACTTGCAAAATGTTTATTCATTTATGACTCTACTATATTTAATAGGGATAGAATGGTAAAAAAATAATTAATGCTCTCTTGAAATTGTAAAACATCAGATATTTTGGAATAAAAAAAGTTCTCCAGAAAAGCAGATATTCAGGAACGGAGGGATTAGCAAATAACATTTCAAATTTTCACAATCTTTTTTTAATTTCCTCGTTGGCTTGAATGATGTTAGTGATGTGTATTAGTATCTCCCTTCCAAGTGAAAGGAATCATTTTATTGATATAAAACATATTCTTAAGTGAAAACTTAAATATAAAAATAGAATTTAAAGAAAAAAAGAGCATTTAATGGCGAGGGAATGGAATGCAATGAATATTTAAATTATTATCCATAAAAAAAAATAGGTATTTTCAGTGTCTAAGAAGCTGTACACGTGCCCTCCAATCCTCCATGTTGAAGGAAAAACGTGGCAGTTCATGCTTCTTTTGCTTTATTTTAATCCAAAAAATAAGAAATAATAAAAGTAAATAAATATTTTCTTCTTTAAAAAAAGGAGTGATGGTCACACCACACACGAATTCCCCACGCAATTGATGATCTAAATAAATGGTTCACAATACTTAGCCCTTAAGCCATTCCTACTTTGACATTTCCATATAAACCCTAAACAAATTGAATCTCTCTTCTATAGTTTTAAAGAGATAATTTTTTTAAAAAAAATTAAAGAGGTCGACAAAACAATTTATGGATGGTACATAATAGTTAAAAGATCAAATATTTATATTGGTCATAAAAATATATTTTTAAGTTTTCTTTTTTCTAAAAATTTCTTAAGTTTATTTTGATTTTAAATATTTTTATAGTTATTTAATTTGATTTCAACTACTGTGGATTGATTTTAATAAGTACTTTCTTTATTTTTCAGGCCAAAAAAAATTACTTTCTTTATTTAATTTGATTTGTTAGTAAATGAGACCAAATCAAATTATGAAAATAAGTCGCTTGTTTATAGTCAAACAATCGAAACTAATATCTGTATGAGATTGGATCCTCTATAGTAGCACTACACTATAGTGCAGAGAGAGAAAGACACAGGTTACACAGAGGATCCAAGTTCGTATCTCTATTGCTAGTTTGATTAACTTTATTTGTTTGACCATAAAATGAACAACTCACTTTTGGAATTCAATTTGATCTCGTTTGTTGATTGTCCTAACTACATAGATAAAATATTTGTCAAAAGTAACCTGTATAACTTTGGACTCATTACATTCAAACTTGAAATGAGAGATATATGACTACATTAAGTAATTTAGTACCAAATTGAACAACTCAAAAAATATTTAGGAGCAATATAAAACTTCTAAAATATTTAGAACCAAAATAAATTTAGGATAATTTAAGCGCTCGGCTTAATTAAAATGTGTAAATTAAAATTTTCTAAAACTTCATTTGTGTTAGAATCTTTTTGAAGTTTCAAAAATAACGAAAGAATTACTAAATTTTTCAATTTCCTGTAAGAAAAAAATATTTCTTCAATATTATCATGTATTTTTTAAAAAATTTCGCTACTATTAAATAAAATAAAAACAGCTTTAACCTTTGTTTAATAGCAAATATAATGATAATCATAATTAAAAAAATATTTGATTAAACTTAATGAAAAAATTTAGCAAATTATTTTTTACAAAATCGAAGTTTTAATGAATTTTTTTATATTATAAGTAAAATTAAAACGAGTTTTATTTTACATAATATTCACATCTCTCTTTCTCCATTCATCACTATTTTTCAACTTCAGAAACTTTTGTTTTTCCTGTTCTAACTTCAATTATCAAAGAAACACGTTTCTTCTTTTTCATTCTAGTCCCTTTTCACATCAAACCTTCACACACACACACACATATAATTAAGATTACATAATCTTAAATTTGTTTGACATCGTTCATGGTCCATATTGTCATATTTAAAGAAAAAAAATCTCAATATGTATGCCAATTGTATTAAAGTTTTTAACATAATCGGTTGAGGGAAAATTGACATATATATATTGTATTGTAGTGATCTATATCGTCATTCTCTATTTTTTTTTTTGTTACATAAACAGCAGCCTAATGGGATCTATATCATCATTCATCAAGTAGTCAACTAGGATATGAGTTTGTATTTTTGTTTCCATGGCCGATAAGAAATGATAATGAGGAAGGTATTTGGTGATTTTATTATTATTTATAGGCTTAAGTGTATTTTTGGTCCCTTAACTTTCGCAAAGGTCTCAATTTATTCCCCTAACTTTTTTTGTTGCAATTTTGGTCCCCTAACTTTTGAAAACGTCTCACCATTGGTCCCCTAACTTTTTTGTTGCAATTTTGGTCCCTTAACTTCTGAAAACGTCTCACCATTGGTCCCCTTTTGGTCCCAAGTTAGGGGACCAAAATTGAGACTTTTGCGAAAGTTAGGGGACCAACGATGAGACGTTTTCAAAATTTAGGGGACCAAAATTGCAACAAAAAAAGTTAGGAGACCAAATTGAGGCTTTTGCGAAAGTAAGGGGACCAAAATTGCAACAAAAAAAGTTAGGGGACCAAATTGAGACCTTTGCGAAAGTTAGGGGACCAAAAGTGCACTTAAGCCTTATTTATATTTGTATTTGTTTATCTTATTTAGTATTTGTAAGATTATATTCAATATTTGGTATATGATAAATATCTAAAATATTTTAAAATAGTAGATAACTAGATATAATATAAGATATCCTATTTCAAAAATTAAATACATTTGATATCCGATATTCGATTTGTCATAACTAAAATACANATTACACATATAAACAAGGATATCCATAGTATAAAAAAAAAAAACACATTTGAAGCTAAAATTCTCAAGAGGGACCAGTGGACCACACATATGACTAGGATTAAGATTGGGTTTATATCTCTCTAGCTAATTCATATATTGGACCAAGCAGCTGTATTAATATCGCAGCAGTATTAATATCAATTTTGGAGTATCGCTGGCCACTAATATGAACAGTTTTAAGCAACTTGTTAATAATAATAGATAAAATTCCCATGCTCACAGAAGCCGATAAAACTCATATCTTGATGATGGCTTTATCTATTTTTCGTAGTCAATTGTCTACAAAATCGATATCAAACAGTAACATAAAAGTTGTCATAGATCATATTTGACAAAAAAGTGGTTGAATCTGTTAAGTCACTATGTTCTTATATTTTATAGTTAAATTAAAAAAAGGGGATTTTACACAAACTTCAACCTTTTAGAAAATGACTTTAGTTAATTATATATATCATGAGATTTTGATTTGAAGAACTGGAAGAGCTCTTGTGCTCCATATATACATGTAAGTAAATAAAAAAAAAA
>QANZ01012858.1:239819-251282 GCA_003254925.1 Chamaecrista fasciculata
TTTGAATTGATTTAAAGTTGAAGATTATATTAAATTTTTATATTGATAAAAGAGTAAATTTGGGACCAATTTGAGAAATTATACAAATATGTAAGACTCATCTAAAATAAATAAAATATTTAGGACCAATTTGAAATTATCTCATATGGGAGAGTGAGTGGAGAGAGAGAGGTGACATTTTTTAATTTTTAATTGTTTTTTTGCATTTTTTCAATTCATTTATTTTTTTAAAGAAGTGGGGGAGTGAGTGGGGAGAGAGAGGGGTGATTTTTTTTTTTTCTTTTTTAATTTTTTAAATCACTATTTTTGACCAACCATAAGGGGTGGAGCCATATAATATAGTATAGATAAAAATTAAATGGCATTTACAAACTAATAAACAAGAAGAATACATCATAAATATTGTTGAATTTGAGGTTGAATCGGACTCATAAAACGTTCTTATAAGAAACCCTGATCCTATAAGGATAAAATATTGAGGATGAAAAATATCACTAAAAATGTTGTCAACAAAGAGTTGACTATTATACATATTGTTTATTAGCAAAAAAATCAACATCTTAGAAATCATCGAACTTTACCAAAATGACAAGCATCGAAAACGAAATTTAAAGATCCAGAGAAGCAAAACTGAAAAGTAACAAAAAGAAAAAGAAAACCCAAGAAATACCACTAATTATAGGGGAGAAATCAAATATAGAAAGCAACCACACAAAAGAAAGACTAAACCCAAATTTTAAAATTGAGAGATAGAAGAATGAGAAACGAAAGAAGAATAACCGAAGATATACATTAGATCTGCAACTAGAAGAAAAAAAAAATGGTGGGAAAGCAGCGCCAACCCTTGATAGTAGATGATGAAGGCCTTTGCTAGTTGAAGAGAAGAAAGAAGGTATAGCAGCAACCCTAAAAATATATATATATATATATATATTTAATTTTGTGTAAAATGTTTTTTATCTTAGGAGTTTTTATTAAAAAAATAAGTTTATTTATATTATTAATACTGTATTTTTTATTGATCTAAATCTAAAATTAATAAGTATTATAATTAATAATATCAGAAAATTAAAAGTATTTTTATCTTTTAATGAAAAATTTTAAAAAATGAGTTACTCATACAAAATTAAAAACTTCAAAAAACCTTTGTCACTTGTTAAAGACCAGAAAGTATTTTACATTATACTAAAATTCACTTTTTTTTTAATTTATTTTAACAAAAAAATAGAAAATTATTTTATTTTTCCTCCCTCAAAATTCAAATTGAGTCCCACCTTTGCGTGGCTGTTACTCGAAAAGTTGTGAACAATATTATTGTTTAATGAGTTCAGTTAAACACCGGTATTCAAACCCACGAGCCAACAAGCTTTCTTCTGTCAACCTTTTTTTGTATTATTTTTTTTATATAACTTTTATCTCAATCACCGACTTACTCTAATTAAATAATAATACACGACTGTCTTTGCTTCTAGTTTAGCGTTGAATCATAGAAATTTCAAAATTGTTTACCTTCACATATAGTGCGCTTGGTGGGTCTACTTGTGTGGACTGTGGTCCCTAATCTTTCAGTTTATGGGTCAATGTTCGTTCATATCATGTCAATTTTCATGCATATATTTATAGCTTGTTCAAAAACACCAAACTATTGTATTATCATAACCAGTATTTTCCTAAGAAAAGCAATTACGTCCACCGGCTTAGTTACCAATAGGTCTCCAGCTGTCATTGATGCACATATATAAATAAATAAACAAATTTTGTTTTAAAATTTTAATTTTATTCACTCTACTTTGCCCATTTGATCTAAGCATCCATTTTTTTAGTGTCAACTCCACAATTGTTTATTTATAAGGTCCTTCCTTGTAATTATAAATTAATCCTTCCCATTTGTGGGGTCCTTCACAAATCTTGCATATATATTATTTGTATAGTTCGGTTATATATGTAAGCCTGCTTTTTTGTTGCCAGTCTTCATCAGTTTTGGTGTTTGCTGATGTATGAGCCTCTTCTTATTAATGTCCTGCTACATTAATTTGTGGTTCTAATTGTAGGGTCGTCGAGGTAATCTGCAGGTATAGAAGAGGAGATATTATCATTTCCATTATTTTAGTTGCCCCATTTGGATTATATTTATGTTTTAGGTGGGGGTGTTTTGTGTTTGCTTATACCAAGTTTCTTAATAATCGAATTTGTGGTGATCTTTAATTTGCTGAGTATTTGATAATTTTATCTCTAATTTGTCTTTTCCTTCCCTAATCAACAATACCAACACGCTTATTTTTGTTGTATATTTCTACCTCTTTGACAATACTGCTGCATTAAGTGTTGTGGAAAACGACATCTGGTGTCGTTGGCCTTCTTCCTCTTCATTCATTCATTTTTTTTTTTTGCGTTTCTCTACAAAATTCAATAAACAATCAAAATCATTTCTTATTGTGTGTTTTATTATCAGAAAAATACTCAAAATAGCGACGCGCTGTGTGTGAGAACCAATAGAATTCAATTTCGTCGGCAAGTTGGGATCGTGGATGTCTCACTGATATGTAGTCTAATATTTTCCTTCTAAGTCCCAACAAGGATCTTCCTTCAATTAGGCGCTCAAATTAATACTCCTATTTTGGTTGTGTTACAATCACACACAAGAAAATCCCACTATTTAAATATTAACTGCCAAATGGTTCCTAACAAATGTCACTGCCAGCTTCCATATTTAAGAGCTTGTGCTTTGAAACTCTGCCTCAACACATAAACCACTTTGGGTTCTGTTTGTTTTTGAGTTTGTGTAACCTTTTGACTTTGAGGACATGAAAGCAAGGAGAGGAAAACGCTCCGAGGTATGCATACCTTTATCAATATGATTTCAAATTTTCAAACTATTTGGGTTTCACTACTATTTCTGAACAAATATGTCAGTTCAGCTATATATAGATGTTGTGTGTTTCAAAACTTCCCAATTTCGCTTCATTGCAGGCCTTTTGGCCTTCCCTTGTGATGAAGAAATGGTTAAATATAAAGCCTAAGGTTTATGATTTCAGTGAAGATGAGGTGGACCCTGAAACTGAGAGTGAAGATGATGGTATGCTCTGGATTTTGCTTTCTTTCTTTCTTTCTCTCTTTCTGGTTTTCTGCTAATTAGTTTGATCTTTTTTTACTTGTTTTGTTTACCTTTTTGGCTCTTTCTATTTCTGGTCCAGCTTGCTCTATTAAGGACTCAAGAATGCGAGTGCGTGAAGACAATCCACATAGAGTACAAAGAATCCAATCAGTATTCCCAAGTCAAACACCAGGCAATACTTTCTTCCTTTTCATTCATCTGATTATGTTAAGGAGAAAAACGAGAACAATCTCTAACTCCGGGAATACTGAATTATACTAGTAGCTTGTTATGATCTCAGGAGTATCTAAAGAAAGAAGCATGTCATGACTTGCATAACTTTGTTCTTATCTTCTGGTAGACATTGAAAAATTATGTTCTTAACTGTTGTCAAACATCACCTATTCATTCATAGTTTTATGATGTTTCTAAATCTAATGCAACTGTGGGGCCAAAATGTTGAAAGGATCTTATTAGTTTCATGGTAAAAGGAGGAAGTCTAAAGCATTTTTCAGTATATTGGTTTTGTGAACTCAAAATTATTTTATATTTTTGACACCTTGATGAGTTCAGCTTCTCAAATTCTCCATCTGTGATTTGATATCTGTAATTCAGATACATGTTCTAAGGGCTTTAAGATGACACATAGAAGGGGAAAATCAGAAACTCTGCGCGCTCAGTACATAAATACAAAGGAAGTGAGGTGTGTTAGTAATCTTCTTATGCCAACATGTCAAACTAGACTAATTCTTTAATTTGAAGATATTAATGAAAGGCTTCTTCAAACTGTTTTATGTTGCAGGGTAACAGTTGGCTCTTGGAATGTTGCCGGAAGAGTTCCATCGAAGGAAATCAAGATTGATGACTGGATTTGTACTGAAGAGCCTGCTGATATATATATTCTTGGGTTAGTACTTTCACAAGTTGATTGATTGTTTATTTTCTCTATTTTGGGAAAATTTTGCTTCCTAAAGCTTATCTTGCTTATGAATGTGAAACAAATTATCCTCACACAAGCCGTATTTAAGGCATGCAGAAATTTATGTAAAGCTTCCATGTTCTGATAATTAAGAGCAACAATCTTTTAGCCTTTTAGCTATATGCCTATATTGAAGCTGATTTCCTAGTCCATATTGACACTTCGTTTTACAGTTTCCAAGAGGTAGTCCCGTTGAATGCTGGCAATGTACTAGGAGCAGAAGATAATACACCAATAGCGAAATGGGAGGCTATCATTCGAAGAACTCTAAACAAATCTTCAGAATCCGGAAGCAAACACAAAAGTTACAGTGCCCCTCCTTCTCCAGTATTAAGAACTTCTTCTGCAGCTGATGTTCTAGCAGACAATATAGATGCTAATCCACTAGATATGTTGGATGAGAAGTTTGTAGAAACCATAAACGATTGTGAGCTGGAGCAGCAGGAAGTGAAAAAGGTGATTGATATAGGAAAGAATTTACAGTTGAGAAGAATATATAGAATTGATTCTCAGACTAAGCTGGATTGGCCTGAACGTCCATTGCATCCAATCCCACAAGTTGTCGATTCAAATTCAAAATTGCGAAGAGTATTAAGCAGTTCAGCCAGAATTGGCTTTAATTGGACAGAGAATACCTCAAAAAATGGCGGTGAGTTGAAGCGTTCACATCATAGTTATGGGAATCTAGGCTTGATCTGGAAAGAGCAGCAAGTGATGCCTGAAGAAATAATTGATTCCCACTCTGATGTATCCGATGAGTTATCTGACGAAGAAGATAATACTTTCATTGAATTGCCAAATACACTAGAGGATAATGGAATAGGCTCCGGGAAATCGCGGCCTAAATATGTCCGGATTGTCAGCAAGCAGATGGTAGGGATATATGTATCAGTTTGGGTGCAGAGGAAGTTGAGAAGGCACATCAATAATTTGAAAGTATCTCTTGTTGGAGTTGGTCTAATGGGATACATGGGAAACAAGGTAATGTCTGATTTTTCATTGCAATATGACATTTTTCAGGTATAGACATATATTGAGTGCATGTCAAGATTTGGAAATAAACTTATTGCATAAGAGACATCACCATATCATATGTGTGCTCTTACTGATAGAACTTGCTTATACTAGCCTGATTGACTGTAATACTAATAACAAATAATCATCGGTGCAGGGGTCTGTTTCGGTTAGCATGTCACTTTTTCAGTCACGCTTGTGCTTTGTTTGTTCCCATCTGACTTCTGGTCAGAAGGATGGAGCTGAATACAGGCGAAATGCTGATGTTAGCGAAATTCTTCGACGCACCCGCTTCTCATCTGTCTTTGATACAGATCAACCACAAACAATCCCATCTCATGAGTAAGAATTACTCTATGACAAAAGTTATTGTTGGCAATTGTTTGAAATATATCATGATGAAATATTTTATACATATGCAAAGTACTCTAATGTCTCCATGAGATAATACAATTTTAAGAAAAGGTGACTGCAGTTGCTGACATATTATAGATGCCTGGAAATCATATAATTCTTATTTAGAATGGATTTTGTTTTGTTCATCAGTCAAATTTTCTGGTTTGGAGACTTGAATTATCGAATCAGTATGTTGGATGTGGAGGTAAGAAAGCTGGTGGCTCTCAAGAAGTGGGATGAACTGATGAATAATGATCAGGTGAGTGACATGGAGCCCAAACTTTGTACAATACAGTTTATACTTCATAGATTTCTCCATTCTCTATTGTTACTCTCTATATGATTGCAAGTTTTGATAGAGAAACTTACAATTCCTTCATTTTATGCACAGCTAAGCAAAGAACTGCGTCATGGGCATGTCTTTGATGGATGGAAAGAGGGTTTGATAAATTTCCCTCCCACTTACAAGTATGAATTTAATTCTGACAGATACGTTGGTGAGAATCCCAAAGAAGGTGAAAAGAGGAGATCTCCTGCCTGGTAAATGAAAACGCATACACACACACACACACACATATATATATGATTTTTTGTTGAACTTAGTTAAAACACAGTAAGTAATTCTGGAGTAACACTCACTCACTAATCACTATACAGGTGTGATCGAATATTGTGGCTTGGGAAAGGAATAAAGCAACTTTCATACGATCGTGCAGAGATAAAACTGTCAGATCATCGACCTGTTAGCTCAATCTTCTCGGTTGAAGTTGAAGTCTTTGATCATCGCAAGCTGCAAAGGGCTCTCAATGTCAATAGTGCAGCAGTACATCCTGAGGTCTTCCTTGATGAGGAATCAGATTTCTAATTTCTAATATACAGAGAAGATAAAGGGTCTGTAATCATATCACAACCCATCCATCATAAGCCAACCAGGATAGCTAGCATTTTGTGAATCTGAGTTACATAGAAGCTTTTGAGGTAGTCATGACTAATAATAACAGACAAATGTATATAGTTATACAAAGGATGATATGAATTCTTTTCTTTTCTTTTCTTTTCTCTCTGTCCTCTGGTAGACAATAATTATATTTTTTTTATCTGATTTGTTGTGTATTCCATTATTTCTTTTCTTTTTTTGTATCTTGAATTTTGACCTGAACTAAAAGGCGCGTTTATTTTCTGTAACATCAGACACATTTTAAAGTAAACTAACAGATTTACACGATGAACTTTATTGAACTACCAGTATTCTTGCCTGATTTATCATTGTTCCTTACTAGTTACATTACATACATTTCCACATACTCTCGTTACATATGGTACGATGATTGTGGATTTATGGTTCTGGTTTCATTTCTTTCTCCTGCTACCTTTTCCATTGAAGCATGTATTCTAAGATTTGGACTTCTCATTGATCACATAACATGACACCATAAAGTGGAAATTTCTGATCTCTTCATTCCAAGTTCAGATTTGGAGTGTTGGTGCATTTGGTGCATTCTTTAGAGAGATAAGGTAGAAAGAGAAAGCGTAGGTCCTACCTTTTCTTATCTCTCTTTAAAATGCATCAAATATAGTATACCATCAACTCCACTTTAGAAGATAGATCCAAGTCCCAAATCCACTCTAGTGTAGTGGTGACATATTGAAAATAAATAAATAAAAAGATTTAGATTTTAACAAATTCGGAATGAAATGAAATTGTCCTAGATTTCATATATCAAATTATCAATAAATCATTGAACAGAATCCTATCCAATTTTCTTATCCAGAAGTAGGGTTAATCAACAAAGAGAAGACAAGGTTTTTTTTTTTTAGTAAACAAAAACAAAGGAAAGACAAACTAAACGGGACAAGCCCTCAACACACCAAACCCGAAATTGTAGAGAAGACAAGTTTTTCAAGTCAGTAACCACCATCCTCCAAGACCAAAATCCTAGTATTTACCTAAGCCTTTACCTCAATACACCTAAAAAAGGAAATTGTCTCCGGAACTAAAATAAAGAAAAAAATTAGGTCAAGTTGGTTGTATCAACCATTGATGGAAACAACACCTGAGAGAATTCTCCAATACAAGGTTGGTTAGAAAACTTAGACAGCAACAAGAACCAAATTAAACAGTACAATTACAAGAAAACATCTTTATTACTTATTGATTGGAAGAGTACTGCCACATTATGGATTCATCATTTCCTTCAATGAAGCTCACGAAACTCTTATTGATCGTGCTTATTGTATTGTATAACACAGAGACTCTGAATGCTGATGAACTTCTTGAGTATGACTATTACAAGGAGACTTGCCCCTTGGCGGAAGATATCGTGAAACACAACGTGGAAGTTGCAGTATTCAGAGACCCCCGTTTGGCAGCTTCGCTTCTTCGTTTGCATTTCCATGATTGCTTTGTCATGGTAATTATGTCCTCCAAACAGGGCCTTAAGGCCACGTCTTACTTATAACGCGTAAACCAACTTTCTAGTACTTAATTTGTTGTAAAATCCCGATTTAGTCCCTAAACATTAAAAATGCATATTTTTATCTTTAAATTTTTTTTCTGTGTACATACTAAAGATGTTTCTGAGAATTTTGTATTGTTGGAAATCAGGGTTGTGATGCGTCGATACTTTTGGACAGCGTTGAAGGCATGACTAGTGAAAAGCAGGCAGGACCAAATCTGAACTCAGTAAGAGGTTTTGAGGTGATAGACAAGATAAAGTATTTAGTGGAAGAGGCATGTCCTCTCACCGTTTCATGTGCTGATATTCTTGCCATGGCTGCTCGTGATGCAGTTGAATTGGTAAAAACCTCTGCTTCTCTCTTCTTTCATCATCTTCAATTCTTTAACTGGGAAGGGTCACCAGCAATTATTTCCTTCCATGCTAACAACTAATATGGAACTTGTCTTTATCACATACATGTAGAGTAGACATAGTTTGAGGGGAAATAAAACCAACAGTAAATTAATAATTTAGTCTTAAAAATGATAGATTTCTTAATTTAATCACTTAAAGATATTTTCTAAATTAAAAAATATCTATGATTTGATTTCTGAATATATATTAAGTCAATTAATCTATCCTGAATTTACACGGAATCAACGATGATTTAATCTCTGAATTTGATTTGATTTTATGCTTTTTATCCATAAATTTACACCAAATTAATACATTTTAGTCCCTGAATTTTTATCTTTTGATCCTTAACTTTGACTCAGGGACCAAATAATTGGCAATTACATACTCATTGTAGGACTAAATTGAAAAATTCATCATTTTTCAGCAACCAAAAAAACAATTTACTCTAAAATTAATGTCATTATCACATATTGGTAGCTATCACATTAGTTTTTCCTCAGTAACAAATCATGTTTCTTGTTGAGAAGAGAGGAGGGCCAAGATGGAAAGTGATGCTGGGGAGGAAGGACTCTCTCAAATCTAGCTTCAATGGAGCTAACCAGTTCATCCCTGCTCCAAATTCATCATTGGAGGCTCTCATTGACAATTTTAAAACACAGGGCCTAGACATACATGACTTAGTAGCTTTATCGGGTACTTCTTTGTTTCATAATAATTATACATAAATTTGAGATAAGGATGAAGCACATAAAAGTTAAAATGTTATATGGAATTGCTTCTTAACCATAACAGGTAGTCATACTATAGGAAGGGCAAGATGTACAAGCTTCAGACAGAGGATCTATGATGCAAAACCTCAATACCATTATGGTTATGATCGATACAAACGGTATACGACCTTCAGAAGAATCCTACGATCCATATGCCCTGTCACAGGCAGGGATCACAAATTTGCACCGCTTGATTTTGAAACACCAGCTAAGTTTGATAATCACTATTTCATTAACATCCTCGAAGGAAAGGGCTTGTTAGGTTCTGATAATGTGTTGATCACCCAGGACTACGATGGAGTGATTACAGAGCAAGTGTGGGCTTATGCTTCAAACCAGAAGCTTTTCTTTGAATCGTTTGCTAAATCTATGATCAAGATGGGAAACATCAATGTGCTCACAGGACACGAAGGCGAAATCAGGAGGAATTGTAGGTTTGTCAATGCTTGAATGTGGGACTGTCCTTGCCCATGTGAATGGGTTGTCTCAAAATATTCATGTTTTGACATAATTTTTATGCTTAGTGTGAATGATATAATTATATACCAGTAAATGGCATGGGTATTCTGGTATCAGCAACCATAGTCATTAACTGGAGGTCATTATTATTGTCAAAATCTTTATAACTGACGTGTCTGCACTTTTAACTTGAATTAATCTTCACAATTATGATTATTAATTATCAGGTTTTATACATTGTTGGTTAGTCATCTTACCTTCCACTACTGAAGCCTCCATAGTTAGGTGGACATGTGTGAGTAAAAGCAAAAGGGAGTGTACCAGTGTGAATGGTGAGTTAGCGAAACCCCTTTGCTAAACTTGACCAAGACTAGATACAAGACACAGATTATTACAAAGATCCACGATGAAACTTAAAATATATGCGAATCTTCAAATGAATTAAAAACAGTAATGGATAATGTTAATTGGTAGAGATGTGGGCATCAGTTCTCCAAGGTGATATAGCATCAATGAAGTTTCAGACGCAAATTACCCATTTGATAGATGAGATTCATCACACGCCCACAAAGAGATTGAAAATAAAACTTTAAAGAACCCCAAACTACGACCCAATATCTAAAACTGAAAGACAGGAAAGCGAAAAAGCCAAAAAAATTCAAAGGGGAACTATGGTAGCGATCAGAACCTGTCGGGATTCATATTGACATCATACTAATATCAGTGGATTGACAGACTTATGAATTTCTATCTTCCTCTCGCAACCAAATCCGAATTTATTCAACAAGATTCCACAAAGAATGAAACTTAGTTATCAGAAAAAATAAACGTTGAAAGAACCATCGATAAGAAAAGAAAAGCAACGTAAGATATGAAAGCCTATGTGCAACAAAAAGGTTGAGCTCAGAACTTCTTAGAGGATTGGTGCCATCAGCGACGAGCTCATAAGATACCCGCCTCCGGCACAGATACATCTTCATCACAGACTCAACAGTTTCGTCTCTTTAGTATTGGATTTGGATCAACCCCAAACATAATGAACAAAATCGAATTAATAATGAAAGAATGAAAGAATAAAATAGATGAGACTCTTTTTTTTTGCCAGAAAATAGATGAGACTCACAGGTAGCCAAAAAGCAATCTATGATTTTTTGAAGAAAGCAAAGTATCTGGCAATTTATAGATATAAATTAGGGTTTGAAGGAGAGGCTAAGAGAGTAGAGGGTTTCGAATCATACCAGGACGGTAACTATCCGAATCGGGTCGGATTTGAAAAATAAACCCGTCTCTACAAGGCCCATGACATACATTCATGTAAGTATGTAACTGTATTCGTATTCTTTTTTATCCTGGTCAAAATCCTATTTGAGTCTTTAATATTTACCTTAAATTATGTTTTGGTCCCTAATATTTTTTTGTTTCGTTTTGAACCTTAATGTTTCCCAATAGTTTTGTTTTGGTCTTGAGTAAGTTTCATAATTGGTCACTTACTATTGAATGTAGTTATATATTTCTCGTTTCAAATTTGAATGCAGTGAAATCAGAGTTACAAGTTACATTTGATGAGTTTTTTCTCTGTTCATGCAGAGTTGTTGGCAAATGAAATCAAATAATACTCCAAAAGCACGGGCGGAACCATAAACTCTTATAGGGGGGGGGGGGGGTTGTTTTTAAATAAAATATTTTATATAATATATAAAGATATATAATTGATATTAAAAAATATAAATAAAAAATATCAAAGGGCTATTTCAATTTTTAATTTATGCATGTTAAAATATCAAATAGATATTTCTTTCATTTTTGGCTTAAGTGCAATTTTGGTCCCCTAACTTTTGCAAAGGTCTCAATTTGGTCCCCTAACTTTTTTTGTTGCAATTTTGGTCCCCTAACTTT
>QANZ01012858.1:252260-294562 GCA_003254925.1 Chamaecrista fasciculata
CTACAAAAAAAAAAAACTTCTCACAACATCAAATAAAAAAATTATTATTAAGAAAAAAATATATTATAAAAAAACTTAAATTTTTATTAAAAATATAATAGTATACTTTCAGTTGGTTGCTTCAATCCCCCATGTGAAGTCTAAATTCAACCAAACTCCAAGGAAAACGAGAATATTTTATCTTTATTTTTCTGCATTTAGAATTGAGTTTCTGGTTATAATAGTATACTGTATACGTCACATGCTTTTGCATCAGTGATCCTTCATTTGCTCGTGGAGTTTAAATTATTCAAATTCTAATTTTGCTAGTTATCAATCAAGCTGATACGGTCTGTAGGCCCATTTGATAATACTCTACTTTCGTTCTTCCAAATCCATGGGGGATTAAAACAAGTTAACCTAGCTCATGACGTTGGAGATTTGAACAATCAATAAGAAATTAAAACATAAAGAGTAAGAACTACTAGTATAGCAAACTTGAAATAAAATGAGAAAGGAGAACTAGGATGTATTGATTTAAATAAAGATTCAGGCCCTGAGAAATCTAAAGTAATCATTGAAAAATGCTACTGACAGAAGTATCATCATGAATGCGCCAAATTGTTTCACCCAACAGGTTTGCTACTGAAAGAATAGTTAACTGCGGGAAGTAGTTCTTGTCTGCAACTGGAATAGTGTTTGTAATTATCACCTCTTGAAATAGCCCACTGGACAACCTCTCGATCGCCGGCGGGCTGTGATTATTTTATACAAAGACAAAACAAAACATATCATCAATGGATTATCCATAATCATACGTAAGATGTTTAAGATATGAATTATTAGCTCACGTTAATCTGTCCGAAGCTAAGAATTAACACCTTAGATTTGGGGAATATCTAGTTTAAAAACTCCGTTTGTTTGTGTTATGTAGAAGCACAATGAATAGAACAACAAATTTATGGCTCGCAAGTGAAAATAATACCTGAAAACAGCATGGGTGCAGCATGCATAAACTTCCCTAGCTCCCTCTTCATGTAATAACGCCGCACCTTTAGCAATGGTCCCTGATGTCCATTACAATAAGAAAGAATGAAGTACATATCAATGAATGCCAAGAACTTTTTTTTTTTTTTAAAAGCTACTGCATCATGCTTTTCTGGGTGACAGAGAGGAAACATAATAGATGCCTCTCAAGAAGGAAAGCCAAGCTACACAATTCAAGATCAAGATTAGGCAAATGCATGGGATAAATAAGCATAAAAAAATATTGTCAACTAATGTAACTTTAAAAACATTCTAGTTATTTTTATGTCCTTAATCTCTATAGTAATTTCAGCAAAGCACTAAATCAGGTTCATTACCTGCAGTGTCAATCATATCATCAACCATTACTGCAACTTTTCCTTTGACATCACCAATCAGATTCATCACCTGCAGGTCCAACATATGGAAAGCATAATAACTTGCAAAAACAAAATGGACATAGAACACAATGGTAAAAAGCAGAAAACTCTTTGGAATTTTTAAAGGCAGAGATGAAGGGACATAGTCATTCTCTGACATATACATCTCAACCAACACAATATGTAAATCCAAAGCTTTGATTATTCTTCTAGAAATTATTAATAGTTAATGGAACAAAAAGGATCCAGAACTGAGATAATAGAACAAAAAGCGCATGTCCAAACGAAACACCAACAAAAACAGAATAGACTTTGTTGGAATTTAGCCCAGCGGATAAAGTGACATTTTTAGAAGAAATTCAATGTCGGTTAGAATTCACAGAATTTTTCTGGTTTTTACCTCAGCTAAGTTATGTCCCTGACGCCTTTTGTCAACAATTGCTAGAGGTGCATCAGATAATTTTTTGGCAAAAGCACGAGCTCTTGCAACACCACCAACATCAGGTGAAACTACCACCAAGTCATTTGAGCTTATCATCTTGCTGGCCAGATAATCAAGAATCACAGGCTAGTAGATACCAAAACAACAGTATTAGTAAATATGAAATTAACAAGAGATAAACTACAACCATCCCTAGCTCAGCTCACTTACTTGACACTGTACATGATCAACAGGAATGTCAAAGTAACCCATAGATTGCCCTGAATGAAGGTCACAAGCAAGAACACGGTCTGCCCCAGCTTTTGTAATGAGATTAGCAACAAGTTTGGCAGCAATGGATTCACGCCCTTGAGTCTGAGAAGGAAGAGGAAAAATTAACAGACTCCTGACATAGCTTATAACATGTAAACCCATTACTTTCATCATCAAGCAAATAGTGCAAATTCAATCAATCAAATGTAGCAATGTCTCAATAAGATAATAAAGACATTAACACATTCTTTATGTCATAAATTTGACAACAAGAAAAGTTCAGATTGAATAACAGAATACACAATACATAAACCATCCGCAAAATACTTGCCTTTCTGTCAGCTCGGGCATATCCAAAATATGGAATCACAGCGGTAATATTTTTGGCCGATGCTCTTCGACAAGCATCAATCATTATCATGAGCTCCATGAGATTCTCATTTGCTGGAGGACAGGTTGGCTGTATAAGGTATACATTGCATCCTCTAACACTCTCTTGTAATTGGACATAGATTTCTCCATCAGCAAATCGCTTGATAGAAATCTTCCCAAGTTTTAAGCCCATGTCCCAAGCAATTTCCTAGTTGAAGTAGCATGTGTTAGTGACAACAAAACTCAGGAGAGCAACAACCAACAAGTTCACAGCAAAAATGCTTGTAATAAAAATATATAATTGCGGAGTACTAATACTTTTATATACATGCAAAAAGCCTAAAAAAGTTTGTCAAGAAAAACGGTACTGCTGCTCTTGCAGAAACAGATATCTGCAGAGCAGAGAGAAAAGAGTTTTCTCTTTTAAAACGAAGAGTGAAAATATGGATTGAAGCATGAACAATGAATAAACCCGGATGTTAGAGGTACCTCGGAAAGTGCAGGATTGGCTGTGCCGGAGAATAACTTCAATCTGTTACCGTTTCTGTTGACCGCTTTCTCCATTCGTGATGATTCTAAGAACTTGGGCAGCGTCCGTTCGTTAATGACGGGTATGATTGCCTTCCCGTTTAAACTGTTGGATGGCTCGGGTAGATCACATTTCTAGCACAGCAAAACCATTCATATCAATTAAACTTCACATAACTAAAAAGTGAAAACAGAGTAAAAAACAAATAAACAAATACAGGCATGATATTGTTAGTTTGTTCAGATAGTAAAAAAAAAAAAAAAAAAAGAGAAGAGAACGGCAGAGTAATTTCAAACAGAGAGCTAACACAAGACAAATTTATGAAGCCATCACACTTCCTGCAACTATTGATTCTAAATCATCCTCCCTCAGATCAATCCCCAAAATTAATATCATCAAAATCCGAATAATCAGAAATGCGTAATATGTTAATGCATGTATACTGAAAACAGTGAGAAATGAAAACAATAGCAAAACGTTAATAGGAGTTAGGTTACCACAGTGTTGGATGCGTAGATTCGAGAGCGAGAGTCGTTAGAAGGCGAATTTGGAAGAGAGAGAGCATGGAGAGTGGCGTTAAAGAGGGAGGAAGCAGAGGAAGCAAAAGCCATGGAGGAAGAGGAAGAAGGAGGAGATGGCTGAAGGAGTGAGGGAGGCATGATTCTGAATAAAAGAAGCTAGGGCTAGTAGATGAAGGCGCTCACGAGCGAGAGAGAAAGATAGAGTTTCGATTTCTCTCTATCTGTGGCGGGTCTCCGCCCTTCTCCACCAGATTCGGATTCTCACGTGTCGTGAGGGAAGAGGAAGAGGCAGAGGAAGAAATAAATAAGGCTTAAGTTCACTTTTGGTCCTCTAACTTCTACAAAGGTTTCAATTTGGTCCCCTGACTTTTAAAAACGTCTCAATTTGATCCCCTAATTTTTTTTGTTATAATTTTGGTCTCATACCTTCTGAAAACATCTCACCGTTACTCCCAAGTGCACTTTCATCCATTATCTACCGTTAGTGCTAATTTGACAGGCTGAGTTGGCTGATGACATAGCAAATATAGGTGAAATGGATTAAAAAATGACCATTATGCAACAAATTATAATATTTTGAGAGCGAATCAATTAAGACTTAGTCAAATAAAAAAATTCAAAATGTTGCACAATGGTCCTTTTTTAATTCACTTCACTCATATTTGCCACATCATCTGCCAATTCAGCCTGCCAAATCAGCACTAACGGCAGATAATGGATGGAAGTATACTTGGGACCAACGGTGAGACGTTTTCAAAAGTTAGGGGACCAAATTGAGACATTTTCCAAAGTTAGAGGACCAAAATTGTAAAAAAAAAAAGTTAAGGAACCAAATTGAGACCTTTGCAAAAATTAGAGGACCAAAAGTACACTTAACCCAATAAATAACTAAATGTTAAATGGGAAGGGGCATACGGCGCCGTTCAGGCGTCGTGAAGTATTATTGGGAATTTCAATTTCTTATGACAAAATTAGGGTTTTTAAATTTTTCGATTCGATTGGGTTGGGTTGGATTGACGTTAACTAGTCAAATCTTAGTAAAACCGAGAGACGCAAAAAGTGCAGGGGCCTTGATTGATTGCGAATCTGACCCCACTTTTGCACTTTCATTTTTATTCAGTGTATGTAATATATCACTTGTATCATGTATGATCCCGCGTGCCCGGAATTTCTTTCCCAATTAGCTTTAGAATATATGCATGCACCATTAATCCTTTAATTTCTCTCTTTCTTGGTCTTTCCTATTTTTTTAAATAACTAAATTGTACCTCACAATTTTGGTTAGAAGATTATATGATGTTTCTTTTCTTGAAATGTTGTTAAATCCATTATATTAATGATGATTTATGTTATAAGTATAAACAAATCTATGAATTTTGATAAAAAAAAAACAAATCTATGAATTTATTGATTGATACCGAACAAAGTAAATATATAAGCATTTAGCTTTCTTACTTAATACTTATTATTTCATTTTCATCTGAACAAAATGTTATTATTACAACCACTCCACAACTCGCGATTTTCTCCATTCTTCTCTAATCTTTTTCTCCCGGGTTCTTCTTTAATTTTTTCGTTTTATATAGGGAGGAATTGCATTAATTGTAATTCCTCCCTATTTTTCATCTTCTGTTTTAAGTTTTTTATTGTATAAAGTCAGATTTTTGTCCTCCTATTTTAGTAGTGGTTTCATTCAGATCTATTTTTTGTTTTAATCTTTCTTTGTGAGAGATCCTATTCCAATACTAGATCGTGATTCAGATCTGAGTATATATGTCAGAAAGTTGATAGAAGAGTTTATGGCATATACATTTGGGACAAACACTACTTTTCTCATATGCAGAGAGTATCATGGTAAACATTTTGTTGGCAACACCAAGATCAGTGATGACTTTCATCTTGTAGATAAGATCATTTGTACTTTAATTTGTTATTATAGTTCAACAATGTTTGCAAATTGTTCTTCTTTTGTTTTATCAGATTGTAGTTCTTTGACTGATTGTAAGTGCCGTTTAGCTTTTCTATAATATAGTTTGGCATGATGCTTAAAAAAAAAATGTTATTATTTTTCAATCTATATATGATCCGATTTTTTAATGGCCAAAAACAAAATTGATCCGATTTTTTTTTTTTTTTGGGTAAGTATATGATCCGAATTATTACTTCGCTCTGGACGCCTTCTGGAACGGCCTAATTATTCAGCGAACCCTTTCATCTCATATAAAGATTTATTATTATATCCTTTAAAAATTATTTACAATAAATCTGTGGCTACAATCAGCGAATCTTTACTTGGTTAAAAAAAAAAAATCAGTAAATCTTTTTTTTTGGTAAATAAATCAGTGAATCTTTACATCTTAGCAGATTAAAAGAAGAATAGAATATCAGAGACCAATAATTTCAAAATCAAAAGATTTGCCTATTTCTTAAGTATCATACTAAATAACATATATTTAAATATCGAACATATTTTTTTAGAATATCGAATCATTTTATACCATGATATATTGTTAATTACATCATTAGAAGTTAGAACTGTACCATATCACAATAGAATCAAATTTCAGTAATGATAATAAATAAAAAAAATCAATGAATTTCAGACTTTTTATTTTTTTGGCCAAACTTCAATGAATTTTAGACTGTTGTTTACAAATCCTAATTTATAATTGTGGATTGTGGATTGTGTTTTTTTTTTTTGATAAAAATGAAACTTATTATCCAAGACTCCAATCTAATAAAGGAGTGATTGGCAAATAAATGACACGCAATAAAGGACAGAATATTTGTTTTCCTTGAGAAATAAAATGGAATAAACTCCCCACCAAAAAAAAAGGAATAAACTAATACACTGAAAGTGGCCTTTAAGCACTATTTTGAATTGGTTTAGAATTTTTTTTGTCCATTTTCTTTTTAACTTTTTGGAATTAAAATGATGTTATTTTAAAAGATTTTTTCTCATTAAGTTTAGACTCAAAATAATAAATTATTTGATAAGTTTTACTTAAAAAATTTAATCTTCTATCATTCTAATAGTTTAGACTAAGTTTATATTTAAAAAATTTATTATATATTTTTATTATTTTAAATTAAATATATATATATATATTTAAATTTATTTAATTATTAACGATCTAATCCTTTTTTAACTTCAGTTAGGCACTTCGTCAGTTCAATAACGACCTTGCCTTTCCATAACATTCCAAAAAGTTACAAGAAAATAGGACTTGACAAATTGCTTTATAGTAGGGACGAAACTTCTTGCCGACTTATGGGGTTGAATTTAGTGGAAAGGAGAACTCAAATTTAAATATCTACTGAGATAGATCATAGATGCCTTAATTTAGTATTTAGTCGTGTATTGAATAAAATTATCTCAATCAAAAGATACTTTGAGAAATCAAACCTCTTTTTTTTTGGCCAGAAATAAAAACCTCTTCTTGATGTCAAACAGAATTGCAATTCTTTTTTTTGGTGAGAAACAGAATTGCTATTTTCAATCCAAAGTGACAAGCGTTTCCCTTTCCTCGTCCAATTTCTCGGCTGAAAGTCTGTAACCGACGTAGAAAAAAGAATGTTTGTTGAATGGAAATGAACATACCGATAGGGATTTAAAATCTAAAAAAAAACTTATCTTTTGATCCTTAAATTTATATTGAGTTAATAATTTAGTCCTTAAATGATAGTTGCATACTTCGACAATACAACCGACAATAGTCAACAGAACGAGAAAGCATAAACTGGAAATATATATGTAATATGTATATCCAGCAGCCTAATCTAGCAATTCTTCGGACAAAATCTAGAACTGGTATTTTGGTACACAATACTATTTGATAGCTTCTTAAGCTAAACAACCAAAAGCTGAGATATTTATAACATGATGATACTTAGGAAGACGATAAGATGGAGCATAGCTGGTATGGTGTGATGCTGGAAGACGAAGATCAGACTGTATCCAAACTTTCGGAAATTTTGGATGATCACGATGAGACTCCCAAAAAGGCTGTAAACCATTGTGGCCTGCAACATTTGTTCCATTACTTTATCCCTCAAGGTTGACTTACCGGCTCACATTCTGCCGTTCCTGATGGGTTTAAATGATGGAAATAAGGATAAGTTGAGGATGGATCCGCTTAAAATTAGTTTTAGGTGAAGTTCGTAATGTTATAATATAATAACATATTTGATCCTACATTGTTGCGTACCTTACTCTTCATATTTATTTCCACTTAATAATATTTTATTAGAACTTTACCAACTTCACTTAAAATTAACTTTAGCTAATTCAAATTCGGATAAGTCATACACAGCCTCGATTACTTCATCCTCTAACGTTCCAAGTCCCAACATTCCCCCCACCCCTCCCCCCAAGTTCAAGTTGTCTTCTAGTTTCTCATCCCTAGATCTACCCCATTAAAATTCATCATGCTCCTAATCTGAAATTTAGGAGCATAAGAGTGCATGTCTTACTACATCAATTACATGAGCATGTAATCTGTATCTCTCGGAGCTACTGTACCTTTTGTGGAAGATGATGAGTTTGAGAAAGCGAATTGATCTGGCAGCTTTCCATGTTTGCAAGTACCTGAACCACAGTCTTCAGGTGTGGAACACTGTAAAAAAGTTGTAACGTGGGTTGGACCAGATCGTGTCATAACGCATAACAATGTAGGGCAAAAGACAGCGATATCCAGTCTATGTTCATAAATTTTACTTAAACAAAATCATGTCATGTTCTCAGTGCTCCAATCATCAGGCCTTACAACTATAGCTCAAGACTCAAGTTATGCATAATTAGCATAAAATCAGAACTCATACCACTGTATTAACACACAGGTTAGAAGAGAAGGTTGGCAGCTTAAGTTGGGGGTGCTCTGAACACTATTTAATGAAGGGTGAGTGCAGATGACAAGATTTGATCAATCACTCCTATGTTTGAAAATTGTCATCCTAGCTCAGCTTTCTTATGTCATTGATTTCATTCTTACTCACAAGAAATTCCTTTGCATCCAAGGTTTAATTAACACAAAGTTGAACATGTGATTTAGAAAAGACAAAGTTCTGACCTTTGTAATCCATTTTCCATATGTGCATCTAGAGATGAAATTACTCCAGGCATCTGCTCTAAAACCTGCAGCACAAAAAACTATAACAATGACTTTAATAGTCTTTGCAAGTCTAGCTTGTGCTTATCTTTCTGTAGATGATGTACTTGCTCTGTATTCTTGATTGTAGAGGCCTTTGCCAAAAGGTTCTTAGGAAGCTTCATGAGTTGGGCCTGTAAATAATGTAGAAAAATCATAGTAACTAAACAATGTATTGAAAAGCATAAACACAGTAACACGAACTTAATTGTTTACAATGGTTAAGGTTTCCACCACCAGCCTATCCGCTGAATTTTTTATTGTTGATAATCACAAGGCAGAGTAAGGAATAATTGGTACAAGTAGAAATGTGATAATCAGAGATCTGAACATGAGCAAAGTATCCAGACAGGCAGAGATAGTGCCTCCCATTTCCACTCATGCCGTTCACATAAACAGGAACTGAACTTCTTATCCAGAATACAAGTGATCAATATTCAATGCACTAATTTCAGGACAGTAAGTCAGCAACCCTCTTTGACAGAAATAGTAAGCACATTCTTCTGCCCATCAGGACCAAAACAACATCACAAAAGCTTTGCTACTATATAAATATATAAAAGATGTTATATAACATAATCTTATATATGCTATATATTATTATAGACTATAAACGGGGATTAGTGTATTTAGAAATCAAAAGCACAAAATCAGCCAGACCCTTGAGCTTAAATACAAGACTAGGCTTCGAGCAGCTTAACAAGTTGAACTTGACTTACCCCCACCCGAACACTGACGATGTCCAACGAAAAAGAGTATTTACTTCTAAGGCAAGATGAACAAATAGATATTAAAAATTCAATCAAATTCCAGTAGTAGATTTAGCCTTTAGGTGACAACTTTTTTCTTTTCATAAAACAGTCTCCTGTAGCCATAATTCATGTTATTTTTTTTCTCTTCCTCATTTCAAGTATATACAAATGAGCAGATCCTTCTCTCTCTCTTTCAATTTTAAAGATTTGGGTCACTGAAAACATAAATCTAAACTCTAGATGGCAAAATGGTCTAGAATATTATATATATATATACACACCTTTCACTTTCAGATTATTCAAATAAGTATACCAATTCCCGACACACATCCGTCTCAATCGAGTCATGAATGTTCAGTGGCACAAAGAAATTTCTCCCTCAAGAAATCTGACATGATAACGAGCTAATTACTGCCCTACTTTGGAACTCATATCCTAGTCTTGAATATAATACTTCCTTAAACATGGCATGGAGTATAATAGTCCACATCAAATGCAACAAATGTTGGTAGCCAGATGAGTAAGGCTCAAACGTGTTCATTCAAAAGTCAAAACCATCGACAACGGAGTTAAACAGGACAATGGAAAAGAAAGTAAAAACCTGGGCAGGAGAAGATTGTTGCATGAGGTGGAGGAGGTTGGCGGTGGACTGCACCGCCTGGGAGATCTGATCGGCCACCGTCGCTTTGGCCGTTCCTTCTCTGCTGCTACCTCCGCTTGCTGAGGTCGCCATCGATCACCCCAAAGCTGAAACTATGGGGGAAAATGGCAGCACAAAGTGTTCGTATTTCTTCTTTTTTGTTTTTCTATTATGGGCTCTAGCTGTTTAGTAGCCCACTGGGCTTTACCTTTTCACCATTGCTTCCCCAGATAAAATTGACCACATCCATCATTTACTACATATAATTTTGTTATCATAGTAGTGATTTATGCTTATCTTCATTAATATTAATATATATACAAGTGGCTTTGCATGTAATATAAAATTATTTAAAAATAATTTGTTAAGAGAGAATATCACATGGTACCAAAGTGTCACTTTTTAAATTACCAGATACTAAAGTGAAATATGACCAAACTATTGGATACCAAAGTATAATTTACCCTTTTTTCATGAAGCTTAAAATCTAATATAAAGACATAAAAGGAGACCCCATTTAGATTGACTGCCGAAAACCATCCACGTGGCCTGTGCATTTAAATGTATTTATTGCCTGTTGTCCAATTGAACCATGCCACCTGTCTATTTTCATTTAATTATGCTTTGTCACCAATGNCCGGTGTGGTCCAATAATGCACCTAGGTATTATAATTTCTTACATACTAATATAATAATATTCATTAAAAAAACATTGAATTTTATATAACATTTCTAATGTAGTTTTTAACTTTTTCTAGCAAACATATTTTTAAATTTTTCAACATTAAATTTCTCATGTTAGTAATAGCACTGTAAGGGTAATATGCAGCAGATTTTCTTGATTTTTGTTTTAAGAAAGTTAACATATGGATTTTGGGATATATACACTTTGGTTTATATCGTCTGAACGATTCAACCCATAACCGACCAGGTTAAACTGAATCAAAAGGGCGCGAGGGTATGAGCAAATATAATCTTGATCGTGACATTTTCTTTACCTGTGCTAATTAAATCGTGCATTTTACACTTTGAGATTACTTGTATAGTGTACAGAAGTCACTCAGTAATCTGCAGCAAACAGCTCTAGTTGTCAAAACTCAAATGAATTACCAGTGAAAGAACCAAACGAACAATTCTTCTGGCTCTTCACTTCGATGCCGACCTTATGATACTATCCAATGATATAGAACTACGGTATAGTTTTGTATTATTCAATCCAAAATTCAGCATTAGCTACATAATCTGGAGACTAGCGTACCGCTTCAAATTATTAACTCAGCTTCAGTTAGACCAGATCAAGACGAATTACAATGATGATGTAAAAACCGAGCAGAAAGAACAAGAAATCTTATCGTGTTGCATCAAATACTGTTTAGCTTAAATCCGAGTGAGAAAGAACTCAACTTCATTTCTAAATCAATAAATGTCAGTAGACTATTGAAGTGTACTGGAGAAGTAGCAGCATCATCATGAAGTCATAAAGGATATGAATCAACTTATCATAAAAAAGGACAATTATTTTGCCTTACTTCTAGTTCAAACACCAGCCATACGGCAATTTACTGAAAAGATACTGCTATTGATCCTTTAATGGAAAGATATCACCAAAAAAACAAGCATTTGGGATTCTCAAGATATACAAATGCAGAGAGAAACTGAGGAAAGAATATGAATGGGAACCTGTATTTTTACCCCTCTATATATCTAGTGATGAAAATGCTACAACTTTACAAGGGAGAGACAGTATGAGAAGATAGCAACCACAACATAGATGATAGAACGCACATAACACTGTTCCTTCTATAATTTCCATTTCGCTAGGGTTCTCTGATACCATATAAGCAAAATAGAAATAGTGAAAGAATGAATGATTTCATTAACTGAAAAGATACAAGACGTGTCCTTATATAAAAAACTAATACAAGGGAATTCTGTGACTACCAGAATTAGCACTAATAACAGTAAACTGACTATACTACCCTTATACCTTCTATAATCTTTCCCTGATGAATGATGGTGAAAATAAAACATTTTATCTACTAATAAGTCCAACTATTGCTCTGCTACTTAATGCAGAAGTTCTTGATCAAGAATAAAAAAAGCGTCACAGATCAACATCCACCAAACATGCAATATAATAATGCAGCTTTCGGGCTTAGTGTTAATGCATTTGTGAAATCATTTACACTAACAAAACTCTTCACATCCATACAATGACATTCCACATGCCACTTCTATTAAATAAATAAACAAATTTGGACAAATAATCTAGAAGTTAACATCATTTGATGAGTGATGCCATTATTGAAGTAACAAATACAGGGATTTCTATATACATTGGGATATAAATAAAAGTGGCAAATAACCTTTTGCTAAGAGGAAGCAGCCTTTATGGCTTTCTGCAATTCAGATTCCACATCACTAGCCAGATTTTGAGACTTCTTTGTTTCTCTTTGCCCATTGTCTTCTTTCCCATTCCTCTTGCTTCTCCAACGCTCAAACTCAACAGAGCTTTCACTTGAATGCTGCTGCGGTATTTGCTTCCCACCACCATTTTTCCCTTCGCGATGATTTTTGTTAGTAATTCCCATCTTCATCTCATCTATTATTCCCTTCAGCTCCTTATTTTCCTTCTCTACAGTCTCCAAGTCTCTTCGCATCCAAAAACACATACTCTTCAACAAATGCCAGTCGCCGTCAGAAGCATCCGTATTCTGCTTATTCTTAATCACTTCCTCGATCCTTTCTAACCCAATCTTGTTTACCGTTAAGGATGGCATCTTCAATCCCATATGCCCAGGAAAATTCAAACCCCATCGTAGATTCAACGAGAGCCCTTTGGTAAGCGAAATCGCAGTCCTTGCCATAACAGCAATTCCTGGCGAAACACCATATCTTCCATTATTTTTCACCACCAAAGGCCTCTCAGGTGCAAACCCTAATCCTCCATACGAATGACTCTCGAAGGAGTTATTATTATTCGGACCCTCGTCTTTACCTCCAAAGGGTTCCAATTTCAACTCCTGCCAAACCAACGAAGAATCCCCAGCCTCGAATCCGTTTCCAGTTTCACTCTTCTTGAGAGACGGTGCAGCAGTGAGAGACCCAGAAATCTTGTCAGAATTTGAGTCTGAGAAAACGGATTTGTGGAGAGAGAAGTGGCCGAATTGGGGTTTAAAGTGGAGAGAGAAAGTAGGGACTGGGGCGTATGAAGGGGATAAAGAAAACCTGGCAGAAAATACGAGAGGAGAGAGATGGGGTGAACCAGAAATTCCTAAGCCAGATTTGAGGGAGAGAGAGAAAGGAAGAGTGGTGGTGTGGGAAGCAGTGGGAGTATAAGCGAGCTTGAGAGATGGACCAGAAGGGAAATTGGTGGAGAGAGAGAAGGAGAAGTCAGAAGATGAGGGAGTAGTGGTGGCTACGATTCCAGAAACGAAGGGTTGGTTAAAAATGGTGATGGGGACTTTTGCAGTCATGATTTGAAAGTGTTGATCTTCATTCAAGGGGTCATCTTGAAACTTGAGGGAGAGCTTCATAGTTTCAGGCTTTTTCAGCCAGATTGCTGCTGATTGAGTGAGGTTAAAAGCCAGGATTAGAGGGAGCCATTGGAGCCAGAGAGCCACAGGGAGTGTCGTAGAGAGGATGAGAATGACTTTTTTGTTTTTGTGTACATATTTCTTTTGGGTCGAAAATATCATATTAGTCCTTGAAGTATAGGATTAATTTCATTTCGGTCTCTAATATATTTCTCGTGCCGTTTTGATATTTAAAGTTAGAGTAAATTACACTTTGGTATCCTAAGGTATGGACCAGCTCTATTTTAGTACTATATTCTTTTAAAAGTGACATCTTAGTTCTCTCTTCTATTCGCCATTAGCACTTTGGTACCTAAAGTTTTTTTTTCGTTACCTCTTGACTAAAAAAAGCACTTGCAGGTCATATGTATGGTCAAAAACACGAAATTCATAATTTTAAATTAGATTTCATGATTCATCCTCTAAAGAACACGATTCACTATGTACTTGAAGGCCGATGATTTCTTGCTTTTTTTTAGGTTGAATCGTGAAATTTGAGTTTATGATGGTGAATTTTGTGTTTTTGACCATACACGTGACTTACACGTGCTTTTTTGGTCAAAAGATAACGAAAAAAGAATTTTGATACCAAAGTGCTAACGACGAATGAAATAAGGTACTAAAATGTTACTTTTTAAAAAATATGGTACAAAAGGGTAATCGATCCATATCTCAAAATATCATAATGTAATTTGCCCATGTTTTTTAGATAATCTAAATAACTTATTTTTTAGAATTTAAGAGTGTATAATTCAGTTCTTAAAATGAATTATTATTTATTAATACTCATCGATATATATTTAAAGGAATAGAAAGAAACGAATTATAAATTTTGTAATGCCAAATTATAAAGAACCTGAGATTACTTATATATGTGACGAAAATATGGGTTTATATGACGGACTATGAGAGGAGGAGAAAAGTCGATATTTCCGCAAGAATAACAAAAAATGTGAAGATCGAAAACGATATTTCCTCTAGTCCTAGTGTTCTACTATTGTTCCTCTCGTAGTTAACCACAGAACTCGCATACATTGGTCCCTTCCTCAAACTCGCCGTCTGCTCTGTTTTCGCCACATTTCCATTCTCTCTACTTGTGCGTCTAACTCCCAACTCTTCAATCATGGCGACGACTAATCTTCCTTCGGGATTCGCCATGTTGAAATCGGACCCCTCCAGGCATTCTGATCTCTCGTTTTCAAAGAATCTTGGCCAACTTGTATTTGATTCGAAACCCACATTGAAATGCCTTAGACGGCAGACTTTCACGGTGCCGTCGATGAAGATCGTCGAGGATAATCAGAGAAGCGAAATCACGTCTCCCAATGGTTCTGCGAGCTCTGTAAGTTTGCTTATTTTCTCTTTGCGTACACGGGTTTTTGGTCTGGGTGCTCTCTCTGTGCTTGTTCTGTTATTAATGTGGAAACTGAGAAATTAGAACGTAAAGTAGCGAGTGCGTCGGTTTTAGTCGCGAACCAGTTAAGAGTAGAGCTTCACTGTGTGTGTGTATTTTCCTCCCTTTGTCAGTACGTTTTGCTTTATTTTTGAAAGGGGTAACGAATGCCATTCCTAAATTCTTATGACCTTCTGTAAGCATTCGAGTAGTTCTTCGTCATTTCTTCTATGGCCAACCTGCGGTGAACACAACTATACGTGTGTGTAAAAAAATCATATAGATACTTAGGTCTACATATACAAGTATTGAATCAGCTAAATGTGTATGAAAATATATCTACTATATATTTGGATTTGGTATGTGTCTAAACATGTTTTAAAAGCACCAAATAACTATCAATATTGAAATTTGATTGACTGTTTTAAAGAATACTAGTTATCATAAACAGTGTCTCGTTTCACACATCTCCAACACAGCTACAGCTCAAATCCTGAAGTCTTAGCGCTACATCTCCCCCAACTACTGTATTTGTCATTCATTTATTAATAATGAAGCTGTGGAGTAATCTCGGCGTCAAACATAATTTTCATACAATATAGTAAGTTATTAATTAACACAATACGGGCATTTGTTCTTTAGTAGGAACTGAATGAGAATTTGGCCAATGTTCATGCTTGATGGCCATTTGGTCACATTCTCTCTCTTTCATAATTGGTCATGCAAAAAGGTGTGTTTAATATTCTCTCTCTACCATGATTGGTCATGCATCAAATTTTTGCCACGTGTCAAATGCTTATTGGGGAACCTTATAGCAAAGATATAAGGAACCTTACCTAAGTCTTTTCCTTTTTGAAATACTATATAAAGCTCCATATGGCCTTGGTAAAGTTCATGATAGAAAATAGAAACATGGTGAATGGGGAGTCAGGAGGGGTTCTCAACTGCCTTTTGGGAAAGATACACTCTGCCTTCTAAATTTCCATGTCTTAATTAAGTTATGTACGTTTTGATTCAATTAACCTGGATTCTATTTGTGCTCTTTCTCTCTCTCAATATGTAAGGGCCTGACACTCCCTTTATCTGAGCTGCAGTTTGGTAACAGTACTTTGGGGCGGGCAGAGGCAAATTCAAATGCACTCAGAAAAACTAAGATTGTATGTACTATTGGTCCTTCAACAAGCTCACGTGAAATGATATGGAAACTCGCTGAAACTGGAATGAATGTGGCACGTTTAAATATGTCACATGGGGACCATGCATCACACCAGAAAACCATAGATTTGGTTAAAGAATACAATGCTCAATTTGAAGACAAGGTTATAGCAATAATGCTTGATACCAAGGTAAACCCATACTCTTATAACTTTCTACTTTCCTCGTCTAATGGCATTTTGAGTTTTAGAGATCAGAAAGGGAGCAACTTAAGAACTTTTCTTTGTTAATTGTTATCTTGTTATTTAGTGAAGCAAATCTTATTTCTAACACCCTTTACTTTTGCTTATAGCCAAAACTCAATTTGATTGTTAATATGAAATCCCTGACTGATAGCTGTTCCAAATATCTGGCCTTCTTATTATAGTCATTGCACATCAATTGTCTTAATGTTTGTAGTGCTCAAATAAATGAGATCTACCTTTATCACTCACCATTTCCTGGTCATCCACATACTTTCCTTTTCACTATCTTTTTCATGCCTTTGTACATTGTATATAGTTTTGATGTCAAAACAGATGCATGAACTGATTTTCTTCACAGGGTCCTGAAGTTAGAAGTGGTGATGTACCTCAACCTATTCAACTGAAAGAGGGCCAAGAGTTCAATTTCACAATTAGAAGAGGGGTCAGCACCGAAGACACTGTTAGTGTAAATTATGATGACTTTGTCAGTGATGTGGAAGTTGGAGACATACTACTAGTTGATGGTTAGTGTGGACGTCTCTTTTATTTATTGAAGTGGACCATGAGTTTTGCATTATAGAAATACTATTAGCGTCTACTCCTGTTATAGAGTCTTATGATTAAATCCAGAAAAGTATCTATGAAAAAATATATTTGGACATTTATATTGATCTACCTTGTAGTTGACTGTTATAATGATGAGGTTTTCTTCAGTCAAGTTGTTGCGGATAGCTTAAATAGACTCTCATTGAGCTTGTTATGTGTATTTACCATCATTGCTGCAGTGCTTGATGTCTTCATTTGGCGTAATTTTGTCATCTATTATATTAATTGCTTACTCCTCTTAATGGAATTTGAGTATGATTTTCTGGTCATTTTATGATTTCAGTCTCCTATTAATCATTTGTTGTTTCTTCTAATGTAAAATGAACACTGAAATTTTCAAATTGTTGCATTAGCAATTTAGCATTGGATTTGATCATTTGATTATCCAAAAATAAGAATTGAGTTATTTCTGGTTTGTGTTTCAGGTGGAATGATGTCTCTTGCTGTTAAATCTAAGACTAATGAGGTGGTTAAATGTGAAGTGATTGATGGTGGAGAACTGAAATCAAGACGTCATTTAAATGTCCGTGGAAAAAGTGCAACACTTCCTTCCATAACTGGTATAATTATGTTTCCAACAGAGTAGTTCCAGTTATTCATTTATGGATGTAAACTAATGTATTTGGCAATTATATGCTCTTCTTTGCCGTATGCATCTACTTCACAGACAAAGACTGGGAAGATATTAAATTTGGGGTGGACAATCAAGTTGATTTCTATGCTGTCTCATTCGTAAAGGATGCTAGAGTGGTCCATGAGTTAAAGGACTATCTCAAAAGTATGTTATTATCAGCTGTCTGTTTGCGTTCCTAAGTTTGTGTCTCTGGGTGTATGAGTCTGTCCAAGTATGTTTATTCTTTCTTGGGACAGTTTTTTCTTCAAGTCTTCACAAAGTTGTATCCTTATCTGTAGGTCGCAATGCTGATATACACGTGATTGTAAAAATTGAAAGTGCAGATTCAATTCCAAATCTTCATTCAATACTTATAGCTTCAGATGGGGTTGGTTTCTTACTTGTCAGATTATCAATTATGGATGTGGAGAGTACTCATATCTGTGCTATCTGTCAGTAATTAAATTACTGTCAGAATTCAAAACATATTCGAAGTAGATTTATACTTATGTACCACTTTTTATTCTTAACGTATCAGAACCAGCTTATTTTTTTCCTGAACATGCTCATAATCTTTGTCAAAACTGTGCTATAATTTGGAGCATAGTACATATCTTCCTGTGGTGTAGCATTCAGTTTGATTATTATACTTGAACTTTTCTATATTTTGTAGGCCATGGTTGCTCGTGGGGACCTTGGAGCTGAACTTCCAATAGAAGAAGTTCCTTTATTGCAGGTAATACGATTCACACAGTAACATCATATCTATATCACTTTATTCAGTCTGTTGTCTATATAAAACTTTTTTCATGGAGTAATCTACAAACTCTATTGATTGTTATTTGATTTGGGTTTTCTGTTGGACAACAATGATAGTTTTAGTCATCTGCATGAAATAGAAGGAAATAACTTCTTCGGCAACTTGTAAAGTATAAAATACATACTGTCACGATGATCTAGAGAGTAGTGAACTCTCAACTATTATGAACTCCATTTTCTTTTTTTGGGTGATGAGGGAGAACAAGCCTATTAAACATTCTATGTGCTTAAATATTTATGTTTTGCGGTATGCCTATTAAAGAATGAAATATCTTTTCTAAATTCAAAACCATAATATGGTTGGTGACCAAGTTCAAAGTTTCAAGCAAGAAATAAGTAGAACCCATGTAGCATTTTACCTAAACGTGATGGTGGGACACTGGATGGTAGACATATAAATATAATGTCTTCAATTTTTAAGTATGCTTTTGTTCCCTGTTTTAATAATTTTCCCATATCTTCAAGTCTTCATAAAGTGAATTTGATAGGGACTTGGGCATCCCAGAATTCCTATTTCTACCATCTTTGGCCTTCCATTTTCCTGGAATGATGATACCTAAGAAGTGAGACTGAGTTTGTTTTATTCTGTATTCTGAGTCATCCATTCCTGTGTCTTAATCAAACAGGAGGACATCATTAAAAGATGTCACAGTATGCAAAAGCCCGTAATTGTCGCAACAAATATGCTGGAAAGCATGATCAGTCATCCTACACCAACAAGGGCTGAAGTTTCAGACATTGCAATCGCTGTAAGAGAAGGTTCTGATGGAATCATGCTTTCAGGAGAAACTGCACATGGAAAGTTAGTTTGCTTTTCTGACCCATCTAAATATGCTATGATATGTATAGCCTAGGAAAGTTAAAATGCAAGTTATGTATGGCTTTCAAGTTGGGAGAACTGGCGCTCAAGACAGAATTTTGTAAATTTCTTAAATCATTTTACATTTATTTCTTTGCTTAAATACACATTTGGCAGAGAATCAAGGTACTTGTAAGACTTAAGGTCAACATTCATAAAACTTTGTAAGTGGCTTAAAATACAAATTCTGTCTACAATTGAACGGAAAGTTGGTAGAAAGACTTAATTGCACCAAATTCAAAAACTTACAGGTTTGCTGCAACTGTAAATTAAGACTGTTATTGTGTCTAAGCATGTATTCTTTTAAGTTCATTCTAGTACCTTTTTAAAAAAAAAAATTTGTTAAGCATTCTTTGAAATATGAAAAGATAGAAATAATGCTTTAATTGGAAATTCCAATGTTATAGTTTTTCTATAAATACTATGGGATTTCATTGTTATTGTGCTTTAAAGAGTAAAAAGAGCCAGTTGAAAACATGAAAATTATGTGTGTCTATTAATAATTCTTTCTCTCAACTAATGAGGATTTTCAAAAGATTACATCATTTAAGCATTCAATTAAATATATTTACCTTGTGCCAAGATAGATAAGAGTATTGACTTGTGCTATGCTTAGATACTTATGTTTTGTTTCTTCCAAAGTGATAAAATTAGTGTCTTGTGTTTTTTTTATTAGTTTATTAATTTAATTAATTGTTATTACTCAAGAACTACTTTCCAGTTAAACATGCCTCCAAAATTTCTTTCAGACTTCACTTAACAAGAATGTTTAGCATATGTTGCACATAGTGTTTTCCTTATCGTCAATACAACTCTTCAGATATCCCCTGAAAGCTGTAAAAGTAATGCATACAGTGGCATTAAGGACTGAGTCAAGTGCTCCAAATAGTATCGCTCTTCCCAATCAATCAAGTTCCGGCAAGGTAGGTGCTTAACTTAGAAAGAAGTCTTGCCTTGTATTTTACACATGTAGTTTTAGAGTTTAGTTTCATATATTGTAAAAATTTGTTGTTGCCATACTTGTTAAATAATTTTAGATGTAATATATTGTATTTCAAAATCTAATTAGTTTGTGTTTATTTATTGTTTTGACAGAACCATATGGGAGAAATGTTTGCTTTCCATGCAACGACTATGTCTGACACCCTTCATAATCCCATAATTGTTTTCACCAGAACTGGATCCATGGCTATTCTCTTGAGCCATTATAGGCCTCATTCAACAATCTTTGCTTTCACAAATGAGTGAGTATCAGCTGCATGTGATGATTTTTTTTATCTCTTGGTCTTAATCAGGGGTAGGGCATGTGCGATGGAGAAAAATAGTAGGTTTAATTAGTCAAAGGTAATGGACCTTGATTTTGTCCTTGCTATACTTTTAGTGATTTTTGGTAAAAAATAATAATATACTTTGGGTAAGTCTTCAATTTTTTTGTTTTGTTTTATGTATACTTCTGACGTGGGTTTTTTCTTTTCTTGGGTGCTTTTAATCAATCAAATTAAATTAACTGTTCATCCTGACATCATGGATGGGGAATCCATCTGGGTGAAGTTATATGCTATGCTATTCTAGATGGTTTTATTTTTTATTAAATATTTTTTCTCCACTTTCTAAGTATCTAAAAACCAGGGGTTCCCGGATGCCTTGTTTAGAGCACACAGACACACAATGACCCTCCTCCCCACTACAAAATAAAATACATATTAATGTTCATAGTGATATATGGTGAATCTACTGGCCATTCAGAATAGCTAAGATTTTTGGCTTTTCAGATTTAAATTTGTGGACAGTGGTATAGGTGCTTAAAATAAGTGATTTTCTGCATCATGAACTGACTGGTGTATCATGCTTTGTTTTTTTTTTCTGTGCAGAGAAAGGATTAAGCAGAGACTGGTGCTGTATCGTGGTGTCAAGCCCATATACATGCAATTTTCAAATGATGTAGAGGAGACTTTCTCTAGAGCTCTGAAGCTACTATTGGTGAGTACTGAGTAGTATCTCTCTAATTTGCACTTACCTTCCTTCCTTCTCTTAATGCTATCTCTTGTAGTGTTTCTAAAGTGTTTTTCATGGCTCAGAGTAAGGGGCTTGTAGAGGAAGGACAACATGTTACCCTTGTTCAAAGTGGAGCACAACCAATCTGGCGTGAGGAATCCACTCACCACATACAAGTTCGTAAGGTTCGCGGATGAAATTCCTTTGAAGGGGTTTTCTCTCATGAAGATAGTTTTAAAGTGGGAAGTTGAATTAATTTTTGGTTATATATATTTTCTTTTCCCTGTTCATATGAATTTCTGAAACACTGAAGTTGAATACAGTTGTTATTTTCAAAATCAAAGTGATGGCTTTACCGTAGTATACTTCAATTTCTTTGACTAATTTTTTTTTTTGGTACAATTCTTTGACTAATTTTTGTTAACACACTGCAATACCAAGCTTTTTGAGAAAATGTTTTTTTTTTCAAAAAATGTTATTATTTTGAAAAAATAATGGCTAAGCTTCTTCCAAAAATAAGCTGCATTTGAATGGCAGCAGATGCAGATTTATAAAACTGTCGTATCTCCTTGGAAGCAGAAGCATAAATAAATAAGCAAATTAGAATTTGGGGAGGGTCATAACGACATACCGTAACTCAAAATCATAAATGATCATAATTACTTTGTTTCGTTTGTTATCTTTCTTTATTTTTGCCAGAAAAGGGGGTTTAGCTATGCTCTGAAAAACATGCTCTTCAAAGTATTTTTGTTTTTAAAAATTTTCCAAACAGAAATAGCTTGTTGAATATTACGAAATCCTTATTAAATGATTAGGTTAAATACAAACGACTTCTTTCTCAGAACTTTTAAATAAAATCATTTCAAAATAGACAAGAATTTACTGCTTAGTCAAAAAGGATCTAATAAGTCATCTTGATATTATGAATTCTAGGCTTAAACAAGTTAATTTTTCTCTTGGCTGTTTGTATAACCCTTGTGGCGTATACTAGTATTTGTGGTTCAATATGATAAGGAACTATAATTTCTATAAGCTTGCTTGTGTAAGGTTCTTCTCTCTGGGAAGCTATAGATACCCTTCACTGCAATTTGTGAAAATTCTTTGAATAAATATCATGAAAACAAATTTGGTATTTAGTTCTGTTATATTGTCAACAGAATTATATAGGCTTGGGAATTTAGGGCTGTCAGCTTTTATTTTTCTTGGTAATTGGATATCTGCAGGTAGCTGAATTAGAATATGTTATATCATTTGTAAAAACTGTCAAGCAAAATTCTTAAACAGACTCATACTATGAAATATAAAGAAACTAAGTCAATAATGATCAAACAACAAAGCATGTGATATGTGAATTTGAAAAGTGCCATGCCCACGATTGGTTTGGTACATTTATCTATAGTATATTGGATCAATCTTAAAATTTTCCTTCTGAGCATAGTTAAGTTCTTCAGATGATTGGAATCCATTTGACACTAGGAAATCACAGTTACATATTTAGATCCACTATTAGCAATGGAACAACAATTGAGAAAGAAACGAGGTTTAAAAAGATACCCTAAAACAGTCATTGCCTCTTTAAAGTTCCAGTTATACACGACCAAGCTAAGCTCCAAGAAGATATAAAACTGAAATTTCCGGTTAGGTGTCATGAAGACAGTGAGATATCATATTACAGGTGTAAGAGGCTCGGGGAAAAAGGGCTTCTCTTACGGCAAACCAAAGAAATTTTCTTCAAACATCAACTATAAACAAAGTCTGTGCTCCATCCTTTCTCTTATTTTATATGCTGCTTCCACTGCCTTTGATATTGTTGTCTTCTGCAATTAGACTTTGAAGCTGTCTGCTTCATTCTCCTCACATTTCCCTTCCAGCTGTATACATTTATACCACTTTGCAGATGCAATATAGACCACCAAATCCACGGATGTCAAGGCCGCCAAGAGGAAGAAAAAGCGATCTAAGTGGCCTTTGTTGAGGTTTCCGGGAATCCACCCTGGCATGTGATCCTCAGTCGAAATCTTCATAACCATACTCACAAGTAAGCTGCTCACATAGTTCCCAAGTGAGATGGATGTCATGCATAGTGCACTTCCAAAGCTTTTTAAGCCATCTGGTGTCTGTGCATTGAAGAACTCTAATTGCCCCACATACATAAAAACTTCAGAAGCTCCTATGAAAGCATACTGAGGTATTTGCCAGAAGATGCTTAGAGAGCTTGTGCCGTCGCAGTCAGTGCAGCCTTGCTTTGCATACTTAAGCCTATAGCACTCAACTATCCCTGCTGAAACCATTGCCATAATAGCTATCACAAGGCCAATTCCCATTCTCTGAAGCTCAGTGAGTCCCTGAGAACTTGACTTTTTGAGCTTTCCAACAAGTGGATCAAGAACGCGACGGTATAGGAAAATGAAGATGGCCACGCTGAGGATGTCAAAGCTAGACATGCTCGCCGGAGGGATTCGGAAATTGGCAATGGTAGTTTTCATGGCTGCACCTTGCTCCACGAACAGAGATGCCATCTGTGTGAAAACCACCGAGTATATTATGGTGCAGAGCCAAATTGGAAGAAGCCTTAGTATGCACTTCACTTCTTCCACTTGAGTTATAGGGCAGAGACGCCAGGGACTGTAAACCCCTCGCTTCTGGTCCTCTAGATCTCGGGATGATATAAATGCTGCCCTGTCCAAGAACCTGCAATACAGAAATGTTCTTAGCTATGCTTCTTGTCTAACCAGGTTATAAGATGAATAAGGATTAGTCTTTGTCTAGACGGTAAAAGTAAAACAAATAGGTGACAGAAACCTTGTGGTCATACCAAAAAACAAAAAGTAGTGTCTGATACTTACTTAAACCCATGGGTGTAAAGAATCTTCCTGTTGCCACCTGAGGAGGAATCCTTGGAATCTCTGTCATATAATTCCTCTTCATTGGGTGGCATTTCAACTCTCCATTTGGTTGATGCAGCAACAAGGACCTGGCAAAACCTGGAAAGAGGATTCCCATTGGGTTTGAAGTGTCTATATCTTGGAGTACCAACAAGGAACAAGATGAGTGCTGCAAGGGCAGAGGCAGCAGATGCCCAGAAGCCGAGAGCCCACATTCCTTCATCCTCGAAGTAGCCGAGAATGGTGTTTGAGAAGAGGGATCCCAGGTTCAAAGCAAGGTAGAAGTAGCTGAAGAAAGCCACCTTTGAGTAGCCTTCCTTGGAGTGCTCTTCATCAAACTGATCAGCCCCAAATGTGGCTATGTTTGGTTGGTACCCTCCATTCCCTAAGGCAACGAGATAGATTGAGAGGTAAAACATGGCCATCTCCATCCTTGAATGTTTTCCACATTCTAGTGTTTCATTCCCACACCCTTTAGGTCTGATCAAGAACAAGTATGAGGATAGAGACAAGGATGCCAGACCCTGTTATCATCAAAAGAAAATGCTCAGCCTCATTTCAGGACTCACTCATTTTTCTTTTTTCTATAATCACACTCAAGGAATTTACTAGAAAAGATTAAAAGAAAAAAAAAATAATGGGTTACTCACAAGCACAAAGATAGCCTGGAAGATAGCACAAGTTTTATATCTTCCCCAGTAGGAATCACTGAGAAAAGCACCCACGAGAGAGAATATGTAAACTGTTCCAGTCCACTTGCTAACATTATTAGCAGCTTCTGCATTATTTTGGCCTAAAACCCTTGTCAGGAACAGCACCAAATTCACTCCAATCCCGAAGAATGCTAGGGTTGCCAAACCTTGGTTCACTGATTCATCATTCAACAAAATGCGGAATATTAATCAGTGTTGTTATTATTCATTCTTTTAAACTCTTATTAGACCGTACTCATTATTAATTTAAAAAAAAAATTGTATGGTCTTATGAAAGACTTCTTAGTTCTTATACGGCTACAAATTAAATTTGGTTAACATTATAATGTAGAGATATATATAAGAAATCTTTAACCAGGTTATCCTAAGATAGAACTGTACCTTATTCATGGTGGAAATTAAAAGAAAGAGTAAAGGAAAAGAAAAAAAAAAGATCATCATGTATGGCTAGCTTTTTTCAAGATCCCCATCTATAATGGTGTTTGCGTGTATATAATTGGTAACTTGGTATCGTCACTAGTGCACCATATAAATATGTACTTCAAGTAGGTCATTCAAAGGCTGTGATGATACCTCCATCGTTCGACTCTTCCGTGACATTTAAATTACGTTGTCATTGATAAGCATGAATATCGTCCATGCATGTGCACTCGGGATATATACTCAGCAAGCACTAATTAGTAAATAGTATTTATCAGTGTGAAAATTATTTTTAAATCTTAAAGTATTAATAAAATAATATATAATTTTTATTTTTTAAAACTTTCTCCCTTATAGCCAAAAAAAATTCTCCTTTTATTTATGTTTTATATTAATATATAATTTTGAAACGTTGAAGAGTTTTTAAAATCGTATACAATAACTTAAATGTAATTAAGATTTAAGATTTGCCTTCAAGGGCACAAGTGGCTCCCACAATTAGGCTTTAGAATCTAGATCATTCGCTTTCCCACATGTATTTACAATTTACAATATCAAATTATTGTTATACAAGCGGACCAAAGACACTTTCAAATAACTTGTGTGAAAAGATAAATATATTTTACTCTTCTATATATTAATTCTTTATGGAAAGTGATTTGTATGTCATTACTCATTAACTCTGATGAAATTTCTATCATGGGAGGAAGGCGTTGGAAAACGTTGGAAAGTGATATACCGTAGAATTAATGAGTGATGACATGGACATCTCTTTCGTTTAAACTTTATAACATCTTTAATCTGAAAAAAAAAATGGATATGCAAAAGGCCTAGTTTCTATAGTAATAGTAGGTTTATATATATATACTAGGGGCTTTGCGTGCCCTAACGGGCACGCAAATATGTATGTAGAATAATTAAAGGACTAAATTGTTAACTTAGTAAAGAAAGAGAGACCAAATAGTAAATTTTCTCTTATTTTTAATTTCATAGACTATAGTTTTAGACATGGACAACCAGAAAGGGGTGGAGCCATATAATATAAGATATATATATATATATATATATGAAGACACAATAAATAATTTTAAAGAAAAAATACCTTTGGTAATTAGATTATTAGAGAGGGATAAATTAATTTTACGATCGTTGCTTAAAAAGAAATTTTTAAAAAAAGGCCCTCGCAAGCAGGCATGTTTCTCGTCGGCGCACTCTGTCTCAGCACACACGAAAAGATTCATAAATTAACTAACCTAACAATGATTCTTTATTATAGTTATATACTTATATGATTCTGTTTTTGTTGCCACTTCCTTAATTAACCTTGTACACTAGTCTTAATCGATCTCTTATTATCAACAAAAAGTAACAATCGTTAATTATGAACTAAGCAGTCACATCCCTATTCTAATTAAGGCAGTAATTAATTAATCGTAATTACAGATTATGTAATCCCTGACACGTGGCAGGGACCCACCTCATGCAATCTGATTACGTGTCAGGCCTTGCGCTTCTCGTGTGTGCTGACATATGCAATTCCATGGTGATTTCCTTCCTCTTTAATTTGCCTCCCAATTCCCGTGGCATCTCGTCGTTTAGTCTAAATTTCTGACGTTTGAGTAGTTAGGTCCATCCAAAACCCTCTATCACATAATTAGCGCACACTTTCTTCCTTTTTTCTCTCGCGAGTTTTGCGTATCAAGTGTGTCGCTTATCTCTCTTTTGAAATCAACAAGAAACATCCATATCATTTCGATGTGGTGTTTGCATGGAGCTTGCTAACTAACCAAACCAATGTTAATTTCATGTAGCTAGCTGGCCCACACACACACGCTATCCCCACTCAATGTTCAAAACAAAAGCTGAAACGCTTAATTTGGAGTTCGGATTCGTGCGCCAAATGTAAGTCGTTCCGGGTTTTGGGTTGTCGTTTTCTTATATATATGGTTAATAATTTGGAGTACTGATCGATAAGATGACCGAAAGAGATGAGCTTGCTCATTTTTATACACCATCTTAAAAGCTACTTCTATTTCTTCTTATTGCCTTCTATACTCCTTGTAATTAAGTGATAAGTTATCTATATATATATATTGTGTGAATAATTCATAAACATTTTTTAAACTTGTAGAGTTAACCATTACCCTACTATAGTTATTATACCAGCTGTTAGAGTATCGCATGCATATGAATTATGACATGCATGTACAATCTCTACCATTCAAGACCATTATTGGGACTTGGAGTTCCAAAGGATCATATCCTCCATGAATATATAAAATTCTTTTGAGGAAATTCTGGGTAAATGATTAAAAGAGTAAAGGAGAAGAAACAGATTAAAAAAATATAAAACAGAATAGAAACTGTAGGTTGAGCAATATAATAATTGAAGTGTGGTTTGGTATTGGAGAGCTTACAAAGTATGATAATTCCAGCAACCCATGTTCCAGATTTGTCTCTGATTGCTGGGCGGCCATGCCAATCAACACTTCCATCCAGAGTTATCCCTTCAGGTTCCTCCTTCAACTTGCTCTGCGTCCAAACACAAAGTTTTTTCAGCACCCAAATAAAATGACATTTACTATATAATATCTTGAATTCTAAAATTAGTAATAATATTACTAAGCACTTGGTGATCAAAGAATGATAGGTGTTCTGATTCCTGAAGCAGAAATGGTGCTCAGAAACAGAGAGAAAGGGAGAACACAAAAATGCCATGCATTAATGGCTTTACTTTAATATATATATATAACAGATATAATTAATATGGAAATTAACATATGATATGTGTACTGACCTCTCTACAAAGCTCTAAGCAAGCCATTGACGATGATGTTGAAGAGAGAAGTTGTGAGTGATGTGTGAAATGCAGGGGAAAATCAGAGGGTGTTGATTGGGGTGAAGGCCTCAGAGAAGAAAAAAGGGATTTTAATTTGCTTAAGAAACAGAGCAGAGTTGGGCTAAATATATAGAGGAAGCAAGGATGGCATGAACGGTCCAGATTTCACTGCAAAAAAGTGGGGACATACACATGGCAGAATCATCCAAGACTGGGCACAAATGCAATTTCCTTGGACTGAAATAGACGGCAAACTTTTGTTTTTTTTTTGGTTTAATGCTTAATTTTTTGGGTAAATTACACTTTGGTACCCTGTGGTTTGACCCTATTTCACTTTGGTACCCTGTGCTTTGAAACTTGACACTTTGGTACCCTGTGGTATTCTCCTTTAATACTTTGGTACCCTTTGGAGCTATTTTGTAATTTTAATCATAATAAATTTTGCAAAAATTACATATTGACCCCTAAATTTTTTTAAAGTTTTCAATTTTAGTCCCTAGATAATATGTATCTAGGGACCTATTTGTAATTTTTTAAAAACTTTTTGGGGTCAATATGTAATTTTTGAAAAATTTATCATGGTTAAAATTACAAAATAACTCCAAAGGGTACCAAAGTGTTAATGGAGAATACCACAGGGTATCAAAGTGTCAAGTTTCAAACCACAGGGTACCAAAGTGAAATAGGGTCAAACCACAGGGTACCAAAGTGTAATTTACCCTAATTTTTTTTTACCCACAAAATGTTTTTTTTTTATCTTTTCTATTTTCTAAATGATCAAGTACCCATACATTTTATTAGTTGGATCCAAATAAAACTAAAAGGGTCCGTGTAATTAAAAACTGAATAAGTTTAAATGTAGAGATTTATCCGTTTAAAATTATAAATTCGATTCAAGTTTTAAAGTATAACAATATCTTATACGCTACAGTAACTTTTTTCAATATATATATATATATTATGATTTAAATTATATTATGTATAAGTACAAAAATAAAAAAAATTATATAAAAATATAAAATTGAAATATATATTAAATAATACTAAATAATACTATATAATATATTTGATTTGTGTCTTAAAAAAAATTATTTATCTTAATTTTTTTTTTCAGGTTTGGAGATTGAACTATTCATAAGATATAAGAATGAATATTTTATTTATTATTACTTACACAAGAGACGGAGATACTATATCTTAGAGTCTGGAGATCATTATATTTTTTTCAGACCCTACCCATGAGAATTTCTACATGCAAAAAATATTGCAATATAGAGGAGAGCATTTAGATTATTGCTAGTATCCACATGCATAGTAATCTCACTAGTTGGCCTAGCTTGATACTGACATATTTGATGTTCGCACACTCCATTAAATGCATTCCAAATTGCCACACTCACATTTTGGCTTCACAATTTAGCCTCCAGCTTATATATAGTGATGTAATAAGCATATTAATTAGAAAAAAGGAGACTAATTAAGCTGCTTTTGTTTGTTTGTTTGTTCAGTTGTAGATAGATGTAATTATTTATCCGATATATGAAGAAATTAAATTTGAAGTTAATTGGAAGATACTATAAGTACCTGAAGAAATTTCATCCATTGAATTCTGGATTTTGTTTCAAGAAGGAATAATTTTATCTAATGGACGAAGCTGTTTCATATGGATTAGAGGGTCCGAAGACAACGAGAAAAATGCTCACTCACGTGGGATTAATTTGCACTCACTTGGAAATAAATATTTCGTATTCTCACCGGCCCAAAAAAGTAGTATTAAATTCTTGCTAATTAATTTATTGTCTCTCCAGGCTCCAGCTTAGCTACTTGGGATCGTTAAAAGACAGTGTCCAAACCTCTTAAAATTTGAAGGAGTTAAGTAGCACACAGATTGTGATAAGTTACATACCACGCAATTTACACTCGTGGGAATCCCGAAAGAAGTATAATATTTCTGATGAGAGAAATGAATGTATTCCATGGAATAAACATAGTCACGTTCGTTTATGATTTGCTGCTTATAGCTTTACACTCAATTATAACAAGGGATATGGTTCTATTATTCCATAATTATATGCTTATTTTATTCATTGGCATCAAACAAGGTTTGCAATTCTTAGGTATTTATTTCCGACAGTGGGAAATAATGCATATTGAATATCTCTTTCAAGTGAATGTTGATTAATTATGAACTAATATCGACATCTTTATTCACTTTCCACCACAAGTTGCTGAAACATTCTCTTAACAGGTTCTATGAATATGTCTATATACCAGTTAATGATCTCTTAATTATTTCAGTAAGATAAGAATAGAGATCTAGACCATATATATCTTGCCGTTCCCAGGAAGCTAGGCAACTTGTCAATTACGTAATTAATGCTTTAATTAATAACTCACTACAAGATTATCTACCAACTAAAAATTGCATTAAATTATTATTACATGAATTGCATCCTATTTTTGTTTGCTTCAGAGTTTTAATATAAATTCCAGCCGAACGTCCAAGGAAGAAGAGATTGAAAAGTAAACGTTTTCTTAGTTAATTAGATTGAATTGAACAACCTTTGAGTAAGTGTTATGAGCTTCATTTGTCTGACTGCTTCAATCCCTTTTCTCTAACATAGAGAATTTGGTTTTATATTTGATTTGTCAGATTGCTCTGGCAAAATTACCTAGCTTGGATAATTAAAAGAATAGTCTTTTCCCTTCGTCATCAATCGATCGACAACATACAACAATATGCATCATATTATTATTTCTTCACTGAAGTAATTTTCTTAAAAAAATGTCTTGTGCTTGTCGTGGATCGACAACATACGACAATATGCATACACAATATTATTATTTATTTGCTAAAATAATTAAAAAGAAGTATTTTGCACGCATCCTCAATGACAACATAAGACAATATATGCGCAATATTATTATTTACTCACTTTAGACATCAATATTTGGCAAGTTCCTTGACAATATATTGTCATTTTAGTAAAATTATGAGAGACACAGATCTCCTAAAGTTCCTTTTTTTTGGTTAATATATAGCATGTCACATTGTTTGCCATATCATGCATTTCTGAAATTTTACTAATTAACATAAATTAAAACAAAGCATTTGGTTGAAATTAAAGCAATATCAGGGATTTTAATAGATTTTCTATTTCAAAGGATCTATTTCTGATTTTGTACTCGTATTAGACATTAACTGCAAGCAAATCCACTAACAATAATATCTTCACTGTACTGTGATAAAATTAAATTATGAGCATTCATGAGTTATTGGTGTTTCTTGACAAAAATGCTACGTATATATTTTACAAATTTCGCATGACACTGATAGCTTCCCTTGGCAAATCAATTCTTGTACGTCAAGGATTGTTGTACATGTCAACATGTAATGTTGTTGTTGTTGTTGTTGTTGTTGTGTTAGATTTAGTTTTCCTTTGTGTGACATTTAATCCTTTTATGCTTCCCTCTCGTAATCTCGTTGGAGACGTGATAATTTGGTTCTATTTAATGCATCCCTACATGGCGTATGCAATAATTTAAACTAGCTAGTAGCTAGGAGTCAATCTAATTAGATATAATCACTGAATTTCGCGTTTTCCTCATTCTGATTTTCATATTAATTATAAAGACAGTAAATTATAAAACAAAAGGTGTTGAAGGTGAATAATATACTTTTTCAAGCTTAATAAGGTTATTGTCAGCGTACATTGAAATATTTAAAGAGAAAAAAGAAACGAATCCACTTTAATCTTTAACCAAACTGCAATTTTTTTGTTTCACACATTTGGAGCTCCAAAAGGCTTTGTAAAGAAAAACACTGAAAACCTTTTTAAATGAATGACCGACCTTAACTTCATATAGTAATTAATAATTAATATATATATATATATATATATATATGAATATTTCAATCTGCATAGTGAATAAATTGCTGACATACACCATGGCCAGTGTTATATTCTGGTATAAATTAAAAGCAGGGAATATTTAGTTAGTAACTGCCCTGTTCTGTAGATGGATGTTAAATTAGTTATCATATTCCCTTCCACTGTCATTATCAGAAATCTTCTTCCCACAATGTATGCTCTTATTTCTCCTCAGAGTGTTAAGACAAGAATTTATGCAATATTGACAAAAATGAAAAAGTCTAAAGAGGATGAAAATGTATATATATATGCATTATCCAGAAGTTGTTTCCTGATAAATATTGCAGGCCATCTTTAGTTACAAGAATATATGGCCTAATACGCAGTATAGCATAAGCATCTTAAACAATTTCGGTGAAGATACATATAAGCTGAGAGATTGGAAAAAGGCAGATATGCCATATTTGGCAACTGTTTCTTCATTTCATTAATAGCTAGCGCAGTAGAATTAGAATCGAATCAAAGTATAGTAACTAAAGTCACATCTCCAGCAAAAATATTTTTTAGCAATTGAGTTGATTTGGTGGACCTCATTTATATAGTATAATTTGATCTCAACCACAAACCATTAATTCATTTTTTTAATTTATTTTTTTAATCATGTTACATTGAATTCTACTGCTAGCTAGCTAGTAGTGAAAGCAGAGACGATTAAATTCATTTAATTTCTTAGCATATATATATATATATATATATAACTCTTCTACGTCCTAATCAGAAACCATTTGCGCACAAGATGTCAAAAAATTTGCAAAGTAAATCAAATAAAAAGAGCTTATTATTACAAGGAATTGAATACAACTGTTAAGCATGACCTAACTCACTCCATTTAATTTCTTCGTCTTTTCTCTCACAAGGAAAATGACCCCTTAAAGAGAAAGATGACAAAAGCAAGATGAGCATTGGCACAACCAGTGGGGGTCACCATCACCACAGAGAAAAATTGCATGGAGCCTATAGCTAGGGACAATATTAAAACCTTATAGTAATAAGTCAATTTTAAGTTAAACACTGCCCTGCCAATCCATTTTCCAACATTTTCTTTTTCAGGAAGATGCATATATATATGTATGCATGTATGTATGTATGTGAATATGATGAAGGGTGTGACCAAGGGAAGGGGATGTGGGGATGTAATATATAGCATAAGTTAGTGGGTAGGACATCAAATCAAGACAAGAATTTTTGGCCCTTATATATGATTATATATATATATATATTATATATCAATTTAATATATAACGTGCACTAAGTTTGGCTGTGAAATGGAACTGCTCGTATTGGGTCTATGTACTGACTTATCAACAGTAACAACATGAATCAGATATTGTGGATTTTAAAATTCATACGCGCCAATGCACTAAAACATCTGCAATTAAAAAAATCTGATTTCATTTTTAATATATATATATATATATATATATATATATATATGAAACCTTTGTCTTATCAGCAGCAGCCATATATGTTCCCTCTCTGTATATTAATTCTAGAGTCATTTTCACTAGTCAGATCCCACCCATTGTTATTCATATGAAGCATCAACGTCATGACCAAATTAAATTTCAGGACATCCAATTTCTTGAGTGATGATGTATCATGATCGAGAAGGCTGAGTAATGACCTGTTTTAGTCCCATTTTCATAGGCACACTTGTCCATATTCATTGGTTGCATTTTTGTGGGCTGTTCTGTTTGGTCTTTCTCTCCTCTGTATATAACCAAAGAACAAGTCAAATATTTCACTGTTAGTGCTTCAATTCAATCTTCGAATTCACTTATCACTCTTCTCATATATATCTGATCGATCATTTCAAAAAGGGTTTAGATTACTAGCTTTACTCGTAGTGGTATAAGTATAACCATATATATAACACTGCTGGGAATTGAAGTGAATTTTACTGATAGGCCAGCTGGTATGAAAATATATATGAACCACACATATTTTGATTTGAGGTCACTGATATATATTGATCTCACTGTCATCATATTTATATGAATATTTTGCTTGCTTTCGTTTTCCATAGGGGTCCATGAAGCAGAAGCTTCCTTCATATCTTCTTCCATATATGGATATCATTTGAGTTTTGAGGAAAGAATAATAATATTATATAATTTGTAGTGCGCATGCTTATGCACTTTAATTTGATACATAATTTTATTTATTATGGGTTGGACGGAGAAGGGAAAATGGCAAGCATATATAGGATTATTTTTGTAAAAGGAGAGATCGAGAGATCAATTCAAAGAAATGAATTAAAAAATTTTAGAGTTTGTTTGTTTTTTTTTTTTCTGAAAATAAAAAATATGATTGAAAATATATTTAGTACAATTTTTTTTAAAAAAATATTTTTTTTACTTGACACTAACGAAAAACAGAAAATACAAAAAAAAATTTTAGTATTCTCTAAAACTAACTTGTTATATTTTATAATTAACTTTATACATAATTTAATCGTTTAACTATATTAATATCACTATTTAATAATAATTAAATTTAAAAATAAATGAAAATCATAATTATTCAATAAATTTAAAAAGTTTGAATGCAAATAAAAATTTTAATTTTATAATACGAATATATTGTCTAAATATTAAAAACTTAAAAATAAGAAATATTGTTTAAAAAGTAAAAATAAAAAACATTTCTTTGAACTAAAAATACCCTCAATTTTTTAAAACATACATATAGAAACAATGATTTGGATATAGTGATGGTAGACATTGACCTTCCTGGCCTCTGTGGCAGAGATTTGCATCGTGTGTGATGAGGTTTCTTTTCAGTTAGGTCATCCCACAAATAAATCTCATACTCTTTACTCTTTAATGGTTGGTTTAATCCATTTTTTTCTTTTTCTTTTCATTATTTTTTGTGGCATGCATCGTATTACTTGTCTCTTCTTACCCTCATTAAGCCCAAGAACCATTTATTATTACTTTAGGGAAAAAAATAATAATAAAACACCAAATCTCTAAAAGTAATTTGGAAAAGGAAAAAAAAAAAAAGCAGAGGAATGTGTGCTACACTTGCTAGTGGGGCTGATTACTTTTATGTATGTATATATATGATATGATATGATATAGGTTAATTTTATAAATATTAATTAATAAAACTATTTATTTGTATTTATTCAACAATTTAAGGTTTTTTAAGCTAAGGCAGTTCTTACTTTGATATCAAAAGATCTTTGTGATCAAGTGGTTATAAATTAAGTCTCAACACAAAAATATATATAAAGTAACAGTACTTCAAATTCAAAAAAGGCTATAAGAAATAAAGAATGGCCTAAACCCTCTTTAGTTAACTCTTATAAGTTATAAGTTACTATTCATCCCTGCTCAAGTTGTCTTACAATCGCATAAGGAGACTCTCCAAAAGAAAAAACCTTAGCAGCCACCACTGGTTCTCTTCTTCCACACACAGAGAGCTTTGCGTCAACGCTGGGTTGTCGTCATTTTTAGTAGCGGTAGCCCTCCACTTCTCCATTGGGCAATGTTGAAAACCCTTCTCTCGTGAGGGTTCCTCTCTCTCTTTTATGAGAGTGTTACTTACTTTTTAAGATTTTGTGGCGGTGACGTTCTGGATCAAGACTCCCACGACGGCGTTCTGCGGCTGCGACTCTGGACTAGGCATTCCACGGCAGATTCTAGCTTCTATGACGGCTTCCTAATTTGGTTCTGGTTTTGGTGCTCTTCCACAACGTCGTTTCGTGTTATCAAATTATTATTGTTGCCTTGAGTCTAATTATGTCTTTATTTAGAACAACCACTGGGGTTGCACGTGTCTTGATTGGAAGTGTTTGTCTTATTTAGATGACATTATCTATATTTCCAGTTGTTTAGATGATTGTAACTTTAGTTGGATCCCTAGATTTGCTAACTTGGTAGTTGATTGTCTTGTCAATTTTTCTGAAACGAGGATGAGTCCTCTTGGATAGGTTGCAAACCCCCCACCTTAATCAGCTGATATCCTGTCTAATGTTGTTGTTTATGCTAGGGAGAGATTGACTATTTTTTGTTTGTTTTCCTTTGAATGAATTATGTTTCAGATAAGAAAAAAAATCGTCTTAGTTATTTTTTTTTTAATTATACATTATATTGAATTTTATAATAGACTATTTATAAATATTTGATTTTACTATTTATATTTATTTATAAAGTTGACATATATATATTCTAATTATCTTTAAAAAAAACAGATTTTTGTTGAAATTTCTTTATACAAATTAGGTCATGAGTTGTCTAGCTAATGGACTGTGGCAAATGTCATATTCCACTACGTTAAGAATTGAAGTAACTGTAACCCAAAACAAAAACAAAAAAAGAATTGAAGTAGCTAGTAGATAGGTGTGTCTAAATAGACAACAGTGAGCACGTAAGGTGTAATATGAACCATGAAAGGAAAACAGTAAGACATGGACAACGATTTTGCACATAGTGGAGGACAGGAAAACTAGCCCCATGGATAGGATTGTAGCATGTAGGAGAGTATCCACAAGTAGCTATCTTTTTCGATGAGATAGCTAGCTAGCTCTCGCTCCTTTAATTTATTTTGCTTGCTAAATTACACTTGACTCACGTTGTTTTAACACATTTCACAAACGTCACATTCATATATCCTTTCCATCGATACTCTTACAGTATTTTGAACTAATTTAGAATTGCTACGTTAATCGCGTCATCATTTATTTTTTCCTCTAAAATTATCCCATTAGAAGTTGATCGAACACATGATTGATTTTGATGTGATATTGTATAAAATTAAATATTTATTATTCAACTAATTAAAACAACGTGATTTATTCTTATCTATTTTATTAATCACCGAAATTTCTCAATATTTATAAGTGTCGTTTGATTTTTTTTAATATATATAAATTTGTTTATTACCAAAATAAAATTTTAAATCATAACTCCGAATCAAAACATAATTATCAATTATTTAGTCTCTCAATAATTAAAATATATGATTTAGTTCTTAAAATATTTCAATTATCAATTATTCAGTCCCTATTGGTGATTTGGTATCTGAATTTAAGCTAATTTTATACTTTTGGGTCCTTAAATTTGTACTAAATTAATACTATTTAGTTTTTGAATTTGAACTAATTTTATAATTTTTGGTCTCTAAATTTGTACTAAATTAATATTATTTGGTCACTGAATTTGAACTAATTTTATTCTTTTAGATCCCTAAATTTGGTTTCTTTTGGTCCCTAAATTTGACTTAGGGACCAAATTGTTGACAATTACAATAATTTAGGGACTAAGTAGTGTATTTTGATTATTCAAAGACTGATTAGTATCATTAGTTAATTCGATATAAATATTCAAGACCAAATAGTAGGTTTTCTCTATATTATGCTATTGGTTTTGCTATTTTTGTTTTGTACTTCTATATCTGCAAGGAAACGTTTAACGCCGGTGATATTTATAGGATTGGATCCTCTAGAGTTTTTTTCTCTATATTTCTTGTGGAGTTAGAGAGAAAAAGAAAGAAGAAGAGAGAGAAAATATAAAATTCATGAAATAAAAATTTGTAAAATCATATTTTCTTTTTCTTTCTCTTCTTTTCTTTTCATCTCTTTCTCATACTCTACAAAAAATGTAGAGAAAAAATTTTTAGAGAATTCATTTCCGATATTTATATAACCTATATATGTTAATGGACTTTTGACGTGGATATATATACATATATATCTCTTCTGATCTGCATGCCAAGAAATAAGTAGCTCAACTGCTCATCTTGATAAATTAAAGCATCATTTGTTTCAAAAGATTGACATGGAAATCTGGGGTTAGGAATGTTTACATTGTAATTATGAAACTCTTTTACTCCTTCCATTTTTTCAGTAGTTTTCTGCTGGACCTTAAAGAACGGTCGTGCAAAGCATCATTGTGAGAAAAAAAAATTACCATTTATTCTGTAACGTTGACTACATGTCGTTTCAAATTTCCAATCAGAACGTTGAATATATAATGGTGTAAAAATAAAAGTATAAACAGAAATCATATTTAACTGGACCTAGGTAGAGTGGCAAATAAATATCCAAAGCCAATTTGAGGATTGAAATGAATAAGGCAAGTGATAGTTGAGCTGTTAGGTCAGATACAGACAGACACATCATCATCATAATATCGTCGTCGTCCTAATTGGTTGCCTTTGACAAATACCCCAAGATATATATATACTTGGGTTTGGTGTTTGGCGTGTTTAGTTTGAATTAATTAAAGTTAAAGATTATAAAATTTTTATTTTAATAAATGAGTAAGTATGTGATCAAATTAAAAAATTATAAAAAAAAATGTAAGATTCATCTAAAATAAATAAAATATTTAAGACCAATTTGAAATTACCTCATATATTTATGATAGAAATTGGTATTTTATTAATTTGTAAATGTTTGGGTAAGATGAACGTGGACTAGCTAGAGTAAAGTGAGTGATTTTTTTTTTCTTTTTTAATTTTTTAATTCAATAATTTTGACCTATCATAAAAAGTGAAACCATATAATATAGTATAAATATAACACTATTTGGACCCTTGCACAGCAATATATATCTCTTCCACGAGAAATAGGAAAGCTATACAGGATTAATCTTGCCATACGGTACAAAATGATTGAAAGAACGTGAAAGAATTTAATGACCCTGGTGACTTTATTTTTAGTCACTCGTTGAGGATATCTCATGTAATGCATGCATGTGTGTTTAAGTTTTAACAAGAGGAAGAAAGAGGTGGGGGAATAATAAATGAACATATTATAGTAGTGCCTGAAAATCTTGAAACTCTACCAAATCAGGCAACGTCCATGGCGCTTTAATTTCTTCAATTCAAGGACTCATCAAGGCTTCTTTATTCAGTAATCATGATGTAGATAAGGGAAACTACCATTCTTTAGTATATAGGCGTCCATCGATCAGTGCATTAAATTAAATTCAGATATGTAACACGTGGTGGTCCTGCTGCTTTTCCCCTACCATTAACAAAATAAGTATATATAAAACAATTAATGAATCAAATATAGAGATGGATGAAACATGAGGATTGCTATAATGGAAAGATGGTCGAGGGTTATAAATAAACAACTACAAAAAGTGCCATTTTGCTACTTCCTTCATGTAAGTTAGGACCTTTGCACTATCTAAAACATTGGATTAATCATGAGATGGCCATGTTTTTTTATATATATATTAATTCTTCTCTCTGTTGCAACCTTTGTGTGCCTTTTGCTTTAAGGAAATAATTAGAGATGGTGCAGTAGCTAGTAATGGGTTTGATTAAAGAGCATGATCGAATAAAAAAGGGAGGTTAATTTTTTTACTCATATAGAAGGGGAGCTAGCTAGCTAGAGAGGCTTTCCACTACTTGTGAATTGTGATGTATGATGGGTGATTAAGAATAGCATAATGAGGTTTAAATTTGGGTTTCTTTTCCCCCAAAATCCAAGAAAATAGTAAGTAGCGGGCTGAGATATGATGCATAAAACGTAAGAAGATTAATAATGAGATCCAGAAAGTGCCGGTCCTACTTGTGGACAAAAGCAGATGAATAAGCAAAGCACTAATTTATAAGTGCTAATTTCTCTAGCATTCTCACCTGTGCATATATATTCCGTGATTTATTAACCCTTGATTACGGCCAGCTTCCACTTCCATTTAAGTAAGATTCTTGGCTTGAGAAATTGTAAATATAATGAGTAAACTAGCATTTTGGTCCCTGGATTTTACAGGCGCTGATAGTTTGGTCTTTGGATTTACAAAATTGTACAACCTATAGTACCTGAATTATGCTAACTCGCTGCAAAATGGTCATTCCGTCATCCAGTCGTGCCAAAATGGTCCTTAGATTTACAAAATTGGGTTTACGAAATTGTACATCTCGGTCCCTGAATTATGCTAACTCGATGGAAGAACCATTTTGCAGCGAGTTAGCATAATTTAGGGACCGCGTTGTATAATTTCGTAAATCCAAAGACCAAACTGTTAGCGACTATAAAATTCAGGAAGCGAAATGCTAGTTTACTCTAAATATAATTATTCTAAAGACTCTAGGGTCTATTATATAGTTAGGTATTCGAAACATACAAGTCGAATATAAAACCCTATTATATAGTTAGGTGTTCGAGACATACAAGTCGAATCTAAATTAATTGAGACAGAATTTCAAAGAAATTTCAAAAACAGGATAGACAACAAAAAATAAACCAACTTGTATAGATATTTTATTACAGGGAAATATATTTAATATTATTATTATTAGATTTTAGAATCCATGTCAGTACCCGTATGCTATATCCAAAATCTTGAAGGTTTCAGTCAAGCACAAATTAAATCTAATCATCAAATAGCTGCAAAATAATCTTGTTTGCATGTCACATATATACTCAAGCACTCAACTTTCCATTATTAAATTTCATTCCTTCTCTCAGATTCACACTCAATGATAATATCTTTTTAGGTTTTATATCTTTTTGAAAAGATTATTGTTGATCATAAGTACTAGTTGGGTAGCTTAGTGTGAGTTTGAGTAAAATATTCTTGATATATTTACATTTGATTAGGCAAGGGAGAACCTTCAACACATGCAAACAGTAAAATGATGGAAAGAATTTCTACGATACTCAAATGATGTTCAGGTCAAATAAAAAAAATTACAACCACAAAGAGCGAAAAGTGAGAGAGAATGAAATACTATACTTAATTTTCTTAAAGGCCACTTTAGCCAATGGAATTTCGGTGACCTTTTGCTGGCATTCAACTATAAAAGAAGCAATTTCCTTCTTATTAATGAGACCTTTTATTTTTTCATGAAAGTAAAATATTTTTAGACCTTTAAATAGAGAATAGCCTTTTGGCAATCAGGGAGAAAGAGATTCATTAGTTATGCCCAATAAAAAAAATATCAAAGTTAGTGTCGAGACAATTTAAGTTTTAAATTTCAAAGTTGAAATATGTCAAGATTCTTCTTTATTTTTTATAAGCGTCTTATAAATATGTGATATTAAGTTTGTCAGCACAATTATATATATAGTTGAATTTTTTTGGCCTGAATATATATAGTTAACTCTATGTTAAAATATCATTTTATGTGATTGTTAGTCGTTTCAATTTCTAAATATTTTAAATTGAGAGCTATACTAATTTGACGTAAAAGATATAGAAACTAAAAGCAACAAACAGAACTAACAATTATGTAAATGATATGTAAGACACTCTAAACAACTATTGAATCGTTAAATGATAAGGATATTCTCGAATTTGGTAAACTTGAGGCTCAAAATTAAAATTTTCTTTCGGTCACATGAATCAGGTCCAGATAGAGTCACATTGGACGGCCTTCTTTTTGGGCCACAAGAATCAAGATGACTTTATTTATTTGACTTGGATCTTTAAATAAGACCAAAAATCTGGACCTAAGAAAATACCCAGTACATATTTATACATATATTAATATATATCCACTATCCAGAAAGAAAAAGGCAAGCAGCCCAGTTGTATATAAATATAATTATATATGTTACCTATCAAAGATTTTTTTTCTTTGATAGATTATTTTCGCCCAAAAATCAGGTCCAGATAGATTTTTTTTTCGTCCAAAAAAATGTTTTTTTTTCTTTTTTAGTGACATGAGAAAACTTTGGATCAACAATAACATCTTTTGCTTTAAAAAGAAATGAAGTGTTTGGAGAGAATAAAAAAACAAAAAAGAGGAGAACTCACAACTTGGGAAATGGATCCTTTACCGTGTACCAGTTTTTGCAGTGTTGAGAGATAATGAATGAGTTAGAGAGAGAAGTGTGAATCTCACTATTTTTTCTCTCTTTGAATTATATGAAATGTAGTAATGTACAAATATTAGATTGCAGATGATCCAGGTCCCACAACTTGATAGTAACGATGATGGCGGAAGCGAAAATGAAACTCAAATAAAATTTAATCTAGCTTATGAGTAAATATTAATTTTTAAATACTTAAAAATATTTATATACTATATATAGAATTGATAGTCATGTTAATTATAATTATATAGATAAATTTTGTTAATTGAATTTATAAAGGATTTGTGCATTAAAAGAATTTAAATATTTTTTATAGCTAATACCATCTATCTTGAATTTCACTTTTAAATGTCCTTCATTAGTCAATACTTTATCATGGTTGCGATCCTAAAGGTCAGAGCAATGTTATGAAACTCGGACCGAATCGGGACC
>QANZ01012858.1:294788-309499 GCA_003254925.1 Chamaecrista fasciculata
CCTCGCTAGAATAAATTTATAAACAACCTAAACTTTAAAAAGTAAAATCTGTTTTTTGTTTAAGTAAAAATCGATAGAAAATATGATTAAATTTTAAAAAATTGTAAAAATAAAACAATTATACAATATGCAGGATTTCCATCATTGACTTTTATGATTAACTTGTCAGAAACCAATACAAATGACCTGTTATTATTTATTTATTAAATCATGCACAGAAGCAACCAGTCAATTTTAGAAAAATTAAAACTCTAAAATTGGTGATAGATGTCCAAAAACATTTTCCAGGCAAAAAGCCAAAAACTGATCTCACAAAACAAGAAACAGTAAATGTGAGAAAATTCTAGAGGCGTGAGAAGCTTGGCAACTTTACTAAAAGCCGAAAGGGTGCCTTCGTGGCAGAATCGTAGTTTTCTTGAAAAGGTCTTACATTAAGGTAAGTCACTTACCGAGATCATCATCGACGGCCAATACTCATACCAAAATCATCAAGCGCTGAAGGTACGATTTTCTGATTTCCCTAATTTCTCTCCGAGAATTTAGTTTTACTCCCCTACGATCTCTGTATTTGGATAAATCTCTTTCTTCGTTTTCTGCTTGATTCGTTTCGGAGTACGGATATCACGAGATTATAGGAGGATGGATATTGATGTTTGGTGTTTGCTCTGTTTGAAATTCAACTGTTGAATCTTTTTTTCTCCGTTGATTATCTTGGAACCTGTTACAAACTAAATCGCAAAGTAGTTGGGAGAGGTTTTATGCACGGATTTTCTTTGATGATCTTTTAGTGGTTGTTGATCATCGAATTGCATGTTCAATTTAAAGACGGAAGAGAATAGTTACTAATTACGCCGTCTTATAGAGGTTCATAGACTGTTGCAAATCCATCAAATCGAACCAAACCGAGGCTGGCTTCGTTTGAAGGGCTTTTGGTTTGATCATTGATGGATGGCGTCGCAGAATTGTCAACCTGATCAAGCGACCTGAACCGAGAGAAATATGTAGTATCATCGAAGGGTTCAATAACTACTTGTGATGCAAATTTAATTATTTAGAGATACGCTTCTCATCTTCTAATTTGTTGGAAGTTAGAATTTATATATTGTTTTTTAACTGCCTAATGACTAACTAAATGTTTCTTCAGCGTTCTCTCTCTCACTCTTAAGTCTTTGTTTTCGATCTACTCAATTGATTATTTCGTTGAAGAATTATTCATCAGCTTATTTCTTCCATTCTCTTGAATTATGAGTCGTAAGCCAAATCACTGACATAAATGAACTAAAAGAACTTCTGTATCAAAATTTATGTATTTATTTATTTTGGCCTGATGCATCAAAATTTATTTGATTCATTAGGTGACTTGTTCATGCTAGTTTGGAATATTTTGCACTTTCATAGAGCAGTTCGATCTCTGTGTTTGTGTGTATTGGATAAAATGAAACATTCGCATTGTATATTTAAAATCCACCTGTGAAATATGAAGAGGGAATTGACCTGTTAGCTATGATTTTAAGTGAAGTGAATCGTTGTATTTTTTTTTCTTACTAGTAATTAATGCTACCTAGACGATCCTTTTTTTTTTCCTTATGGTTCTCACAGTTAGACTGTGGCTGCATCTGATTTGAGCTAGCCCTATTTAAAATCTTCCAGGTCAATTGAATTGAGATTTGAGAGAGTCCCTTGTAAATTGTAATGATTTTTTGTTCTTTTATGGCTTGTTTGGTTAATTGGAGGGAGAGGGAGGGGAGAGTAGGAAAAGATTAACTCCTTCCTCTTGTTTGGGAAGTAATTCTTCCTCCAAAATACTCCAATTTTGAGTATTTGAAATTTAGAAAGGGAAAGAGAATGGAGAATTAAAAATGAATCCCTCATTATTTTCTCATCTAATTTTGAACTTCTCAAACAAGTAGAAGACGTCTCACTCACTTCTCTCCTCCTTAATCTCAATCCAAACATATCCTTAAAGTTCAATGTCAACCAAGACATGTCACTATAATGTTATTAGCCATAGCTCCTACTGCCAACAGCATGATACCCCTTTCAGCTCCACATCCTCATTTTGTCAAACTTTCAGCAACTGTATCTGCGACTCAAGTGTAGAGGCGGGCCTTGTTATTGGATGAGTTGAGACTCACTTACGAGATTGGGATTTCCTTGGAGTTTGAGAGGGTTGATTTGAGTCATTTGACCACCAATATTAAAACTTTTGGGATTCTCACTTGCCTAATGAGGAAACACTAGTACTTAAAATGTTATATTGTTTCTTCCTCCTTTGCTAATCATGTTTTATTCTCTGCTCTGTTCTGTTTTGATAATTATTGTGAAAGTAAATAAGTGATTTTTTATATGCTATATGCATCCCGTGTAAAAGTTGGTTTATTCAACATATCAAAGGGCAGACACGAAACTAATAATAATACTTGTCTTAATATTGTGACAACAATTGGATGAGAAAAATCAACAGATGCGGAAAATTAAATTAAGGTTCCTATGGATGAATTCTAATATGTATTTTGGGATTTGAATTGTAGGAAAGAGAGAAATTATATGGATAGCAAATCACCAAGCAAGAAGGCGACTAAGGAGGTTGCACGTGAGTTGCTAATTGCCATCTCTAACTCTTCACCTGATAAGACTGTGGAGTTAAATTGTGGGTCTGAATTCAAGACTACTGCAGATGGGGTTGCTGTGGCAAATGTTGATGGGGTTGACAAGTTTCGATCTGAACTGATTTCAATCTCATATGCTGAATCACCTGATATCAAAATCTGATCTGAGTCTATAGATGAAGTATTCGTTAAGAATCAATGTATGACTCCAGGTTTGCTTTGTAATTGAATTTTTTTCTTGTTCGCCTCTAGTACATTTTGGTTATGTTGTGTCAGCTATCCTAAATCTCGCTGTACATACTTTCACCAAAACATGTATGCGTTTACATATAATATATTGACTTTAATAATTGCTTTGTCTCACTTTTATGTGGTCTTGGTTCGCACCATTTAATAATAGCTGCAGTACAAGCTTTTGTAAGAATTATTTAAACTGCAGTATGGTAAATCTCGATCTAAACTGATTTCAATTTTCATATGCTGAATCTCTTGATGCCAAAATCTGATCAAAGTTGTTGAAGTCCCACATCGCTTAGTTAAAGGGCCTTCTAACTCTATATATATAATGAGGCAACCCTCTCCCTTTGAGAGCTCTTTTGGGGAGAGTTAGGCTTTTCTACATGGTATCAAAGCGGGTCTGGGCGTGTGGGATGGATAAGCCTTACTGTGGGCTGCCCTGGGAATAACCCGTTGGCTTCACGCCCGAGTTGGGCGTGAGGGGGGCGTGTTGAAGTCCCACATTGCTTAGTTAAAAGGGTCTTCTAACTCTATATATACAATGAGGCAACCCTCTCTTTGAGAGTTCTTTTGGGGAGAGTTAGGCCTTTCTACAAAAGTCAATGGGAATCTAAGCTACGTTAAGAACCTTTATTTTATAACTCTAGCATTGTTGTGTGTGATTGAATTTTACTTTGGCTTTGAAAATATGCCAAGAGATAGCGTAAGTCTGGATCTAAAATAATTTCAATCTCCTTTGCTAAATATAACAAGGGAGACTATTATTTTAATCAGGTGTACGAGATGGATCAGATTCATATTAGTTGGGACGGAATCTTAAAAATCAGGTGGGTCATAGTTAAAGAAAATAGAATTCATTGAAAATCAAATGTTTGATATATCATCTGAAAACAAAATATTCATGATAGATGTAGTGCAAAGCAAAATATTATACGTTCCCTTCTAAAAAAGAAACATTACAGTAATATTCTCCTATAATAAAAATAATAAATTACAAATAAGTATTTATTCTTTTGTAGTCATTAATCGTATAATATAATGTAATAAAAAATAAATATATAGTTGGCTAATCATTAAATCTAGGATAGTTATAGACTTATAGTTTTAATATAAAATTATTTTTATATGTCGAATCATTAAATATTTGCGTCTCCGTTAGGGCACGCAAAGTTCCTAATATGTTATATGTAATAAGATTCTATTTTGTGAAATTACTCTCAATTTGAATCATTAAAATTCAAGTGACGTAATTTTGTTTTCTATTTAAACATAGATGAAGAGAATATATGGATCATTTGGACATCCCAACAAAAGGTTCACGCTAGAATAGAGATAATTTTGTTTTTAAAGAAAAGGCCAATATAAAGTAAATCCATTGGGATACTAATTAAGAATAGGCAGATGATGTTGAAAGAGGAACTCGGAATTTTCGTTTTCTATTAGCTTAACAACTAATTGAATTTTTATAGGTAAGAATTAATTTCAAATATTATTAGACATTTAGAATTTTATCTCTATTGTGGGTTCTCTTAACTTAATCATGAATTAGTTGTTATTGAGATAGTAAATCGAATAGCTAATAGATACATATTTTTAAAAAAAGAAAAGGACTTTAATTGGCAATTAAGGGCTTGGTAATCAAGCTTTGTTGTTTACACGAGACACCATTGGTTCGTTCCAAAATGAACAAAAACAATTCATAATCGGAATACAAGTTCATATATTTTGTAGAATGTCGATGAAATTGAAAATAGATTAAAGTGTATTTTTGGTCCCATAACTTTGGTAAAGGTCTCAATTTAGTCTCATAATTTTTTTGTTGCAATTTTGGTCTCATAACTTTTAAAAAGTCTCACCGTTGGTCCAAAGCTGATTTTCATTTATTATCTGCCTTTAAATCTACTTTACTCATATTTGTTACGTCATCATTCAACTTAGTATGTCAGATCATATTTAACGGTAGAAAATGGATGAAAATCAGCTTTGGACCGACGGTATGACGTTTTCATAAGTTATGGGACAAAAATTGTAAAAAAAAAAGTTATAGGACCAAATTGAAATCTTTGCCAAAATTATGAGACCAAAAATACACTTTAACCTGGAAAATATGTTAAGTGGCAAGCTATTATAATTAAATAACGACAAAAACACTTTTTACGTTTCAAAATGAACAAAAACAACTCATAATAGAAATATAAGTTCATTTATATACTTTTTAATTTAATTAGTCAGGATCTATTTATTTATTTATTTCAACTGTCATTTTTCCCAATAAATAAGATTTGCATAATTCAAAATCAAATGAATTTAAGATTCCATCTTTATGTAACTTAGATACGTGTTTCTCATTAATATGACATAAACGACTATTCCATAGGTATGTCAGGTTTAAATCATTTGATTTAACTAGTTTAGTATTAATATTCTAGATTTTTGGTTCAAGATCAAGAATGTAGAAACCATTAAATAATTGTGCACGACAATAAAACATTTCACTAAAATAAATGGAACAACTCTTATCCTTACCTTCCTTGTACAAACAATAAATAGAAATAATATTTCTGGTAAGTGTCTTTTAATTCTATAATTAAATCAGAAGGCAATACAAAAGAACCTCGAATTTATAGAAGATGAAATGACACTATTCACATGAATAGTAATTTCACTATTGAGGCTGATAAGAACTAAAAAATTAATAAGAACTTATAGTTTAATCTTAACTAAGAGTTTGAAAATGAAAGACTTAGATTGTATTGCCTTACTAAAAGGAGTATTATGAATTAATTTTTAATTAATTCTCAGAGTGAAGTATCAGTCTTATGATGACAATTAATTATGTTTCAATAATTTAAATCTAAGATATTGTACTAAAAATTGAAATTCAATATCAAATTCAGCTCACTTCTTGTAAGATGTGAATTGCAATTGAATAAAATAGTGGATACTTTAAATAATTGAATACTATATGAGTATTATAACTTAGATGATAAGTCATATAAATAAGGAAGTACTGATCAATTATAATATAAAAAATATATTAAGTATCAATTACCTTCCATAATTGAAACAATCCCATAGCCAATGAAGAATGAAGCAAAATTGACGTCTAATGTTAATTAGATATGTTGAAAATAAATCCAAACCATGACTCATTCCTATAATTAGAAGCTCAAATTCAAATTCAATTTATTAATTAATTAAACCGGTCGTGGCAAGGTCGAAAATAAATTACCTAATTAAAACGCATTGGATGCCTCGGAGATTACTAATAGATCAAGAATCTTTTCTGTCCTTTAATTTTAATTTATTAATTCAAATGACATTTATGACCTAACTAAAACGCAAGGATTTTTGTAAAATTACCTAATTAAATCCTCACCTAATTAAAATTACCTCAATAAATCCTTACCTGATTAAATCCTTGCATTTTATAAAATTACCTAATTAAAACGCCTTGGATGCCTTCGGATATTACTAATAAATTGAATTTTTTCTCAAGAATCTTTTTTGTCCTTTAATTTTAAATTATTAATTCAAATGACATTTATGACCTAATTGAAACGCAAGGATTTTTGTAAAATTACCTAAAAAAATTCACAATTCATTTATATATTGGATTCATAAATAATTACAAAGTGATTTGCGCATATATAATTAGAACCCTTAGGGTTGTTAAATTAGAACCCCTACATCAATGGCATATATAGTTTTTTTTTATCTCTTATATTCGGTCTTTCACAATTTAAAATTGCATCATCGTCACTTGAATTTAGACAAAAATCAAGCTCAATGATTCGAACATTCTTATGCATCATTGCTATTTATCCACTTCAATCACTACATAAATTGAGCTCAATAATTTGAATGCCCTTTTGTTTTTGTTTGCAATTTGAAAAAAAAAGGAAAAGAAAAGCAAATGATAATGATGAATTTGTGAGAAAAGATCATGGAAGAATGGGTTCCAAATTACAAGATGTTGTTAATCAACCCATATGAATTTACAATAGAAAGAAATGTGTTAATCTAATTCATCATACAAAGACAACTATAATCTTTAATCATACAAAAGAAAAATAGGGAGCATGAATAAAGCAATAATATAGTTGAAAGAAAACAAACAGGATGAGGTAGAGGAAAATGACATGCTTTCATGAAATGTTGAGGGGTGTGAGAATGCACCATGATAATGAGTGATGATGCAACAATTACTATCAATCTCTTATATAGACTTTAGGTATTAATGATAATTTATTTTTTATTAGTAATATATTAATATTATTTGAAATATTTATATGTGATTTATACAAAAATTGAGGAGCATTAATATAAATGTTTACAGTTATAGAAATTTTGCATAATATTATCAATCTTGTTTTATTGTCATTACTTAAATTTTATATTTATTGAATTCTTTCAATCATGAATGGTGACATGTACCACAATAAGATTATGTGGCATGTATAAAATGAATACATGGAAATTTCGCATTTTATCAAATAATCCTAGTCATACACCAACATTGAACCATTAATTATAAGCATCGATGGAAATTAATCTTTGATCATTTTCTGCACTTATAAGGTGGCTTGGATTATTCATTTTCTTACGCAATAGTAATAACCGATTAATAATCATCAATGTTATTATTAATTTTATGAATTGAAATGGAAAACATATTTGAAAGAAAAAACTCCCACATTTTTGCTTTAATTCGTTATTAATGTGTTGTGTTACTCTAGTTGACTTGCCATTTCATTTTCTTACGCACTTATAAGGTGGCTTGGATTATTCATTTTCTTACGCAATAGTTATAACCGATTAATAAGCATTAATGTCATTATTAATTATATGGATTGAAATGGAAAATAACATATTTGAAAGAAAAAACTCCCACATTTTTGCTTTAATTCGATATTAATGTGTTGTGTTACTCTATAAATGTTGACTTGCCATTTCGCATGCTTATGTGGCTGGACTGCCATATGGCAACGCCAACTGCTACAACACATCCTACTTAGCAGTGACTAATATATAATTAATGATCGTCATAAATGTCATTTGAATTTTTTCAGAATTTTACATAGGTGATGAAACATAATTGGTCAATTAACATTAAATTTAGTCTCTCTGCTAGGCCACATGACAGACCCAAAACAACCCATCTATTTGGATTCTGCTTTTAGTTCTATATATTAGATATATTAGATTAGATTAGATGATTGAGTAGGTTTTATTAATTAAATTATAGTATTATCCATTTTTTTGAAATTTAAAAGTGATTGCATAAACTTAACATAATTTTGTGTGACATGCAACTTACAAGACAGTTCGTAAGAGCATGACAGGGAACCGTGAAGCCAAGCTAGCTAACCCCCAAAATACGCAATTGATGAATTAAATACGAAATTAGTGAATCCAGATTCCTTGGCTTGGCCTAAAGTCTATATAAATGCACATGCAAACACAAACAAAGTCGCAATTGAGTGAAAGAGGGAAAAACAGAGTTTGGAAAATGGAAGTAATGGGTTTGTTGATGGCAGCAGTGGGTGTGTTGTTTGGGTAAGTGTTTGTGTTTGGAATTGTGAAGAGAATTAACGAATGGTACTATGTGGGAAGCCTTAGGCTGTTTTCAAACACTAAATTCAATCTGCCACCTGGTCGTATGGGCTGGCCTGTCCTGGGCAACATGCTTTCCTTCTATAAAGCCTTCAAATCTGACCCTGATTCCTTCATCTCTAACCTTGTTTCCAAGTAACTATATACATACATACATTTCATTTATTCATTCGTTTCTCTTCATATTCCTTCCTTAACTAACTTTCTTTCTCTGTAATTAATTATAAGATAAATTACATTTTGGTATCCTGTGGTTTGGTCATATTTTACTTTGATATTCTGTGGTTTAAAAAGTGACAGTTTGATACCATGTGGTATTCTCCGTTAACACTTTGATACTCTTTGGAAATATTTTGTAATTTTAACCATAACAAATTTTGTAAAAATTACATATTAACCCTTAATATTTTCAAAAAATTACAAATAGGTCCCTAGATACATATTATTTAAGGACTAAAATGAAAGCTATAAAAAAATTTGGGGGTCAAAATATAATTTTTTCAAAATATGATATTTTTAAAATTATAAAATAATTACAAAGGGTACCGAAGTGATAACGAGAATACCACAAGATACCAAAGTGTCACTTTTTATACTACAGGGTACCAAAATAAAATATGATCAAATTACATGGTACCAAAGCATAATTTACCCATAATTATAAAATGAAGGTACGGAAGGAGTGGAATGTACAAGACACACTTATTCGGGTGTCCAAGCGTACGTGATCGTGTGCAGCCCGGAGACTTGCCGGGCAGTGTTAACGGACGACGAGCGATTCAAGCTGGGATACCCGGCGTCCACCATTGCCCTCACCGGAAAAAGATCGTTCCACGAGATTTCGACGGCGGAGCACAAGCGGCTACGGCGGCTGACGACGGCTCCCATAACGGGCATGCACGCTCTATCCATGTACATGTCGCTCATCGAACAAAATGCAGTGAAATCATTGGCTGTGGCCAGCGTGGAGGGACCCATAGAGTTGCTCACAGAGATGAGGAAGTTCGCCTTCGCCATCATCACCAACATCTTTGGCTCCGACGTTCGCTCCGCCGACCTCGGCCAAGTCGAAAACTTGTACACTCACCTCAATCTGGGAATGAAGTCTATACCCATCAATCTTCCTGGCTTTACTTTCCACAAAGCACTCAAGGTTCTTTCATTTCTCATTCCTGCTTACATCTCCTTAATTAACTATTCTACATTATACATTCCAACATTTAACTAACTCTAAATCTCTAATAAATCTAAACATGTATAAATGTATAATTGTACGTGTTTTTGATGAGTGCAGGCACGGAAGAAGTTGATAAAGCTGGACATTATTAGTAATGAGAGGAAGAAAGACGATCTAATGGATTTACTGATGGAGGTGAAAGACGAAGATGGAAGGCCATTAGAAGACGAAGACATAACAGACTTACTGCTCGTGTTCTTGCTTGCTGGTCACGAAAGCTCCGCTCATGGCATTTTGTGGACCCTCATTTACCTCAACCAAAACTCACACATCCTCAATCTTGCTATGGTGCCTTTCATTTCATCTCACTACGTACTTTCTTTTTTATTATTATTAAAATATAATTCATTTTTTCAAACTACGTACGATTTCTCCAGAAAGAACAACAGAATATTTTGACCAGAAGACCCTCCACGCAGAAGGGATTGGATCTCACGGAAATTAGGCAAATGGAGTATCTCTCAAAGGTATATATATCTTATGTACGTATATGTGTATCAAACTATTAAGTTTAAGTTGGCAATTCCCATGATACAATCTGGGTGGGACGTATCGCAAATTAACAAACGTAATCGGCGTACACTCATAAGAAAAAACAAAGAAAACTTACAAGAACGAGTTGCAACAAGAATATTAATTCCTTTATTTTTGTTTGTTAATAAGGTTATTGATGAGATGCTGCGCAGAACAAGTATCTCATTTGCAAACTTCATACAGGCCAAAGTGGATGTCAACATCAATGGTTAGTCTTAGTCCTTCAATCATATACGTCTACCCGCAACTTTAACAAATTTAATTTATCTATTCATATGGATATCACATTAAAAAAAGTGAAAAAAAAAAATTACAGGTTACACCATACCCAAAGGATGGAAAGTTCTGGTGTGGAACAGAGGGGTTCACATGGATCCTGAAACGTACGCCAACCCAAAGGAGCAGAAAGAATGACGGAGGTCCTGAACGGAGCGTGGCGAATGGCCCAGTTCTGACAAGGAAATCAGAGGAAAAAAAGAAAGGAGAGAGAGAACTTGGAGGTTGGAAAGAGCAAATGAGGAAGAAAGAGGGAAAATGACGGTTTTGAAAGCAGTTTGCGTAAATCGAAAAGCTCCATTTATTGCGCCACCCTCGATCTCCATTTTGGCCATCATTGCGGAGTAAGAGCCAATCAGAAGCTGCCACGTGGCCACGATGTGCTGACAGGCAAGAAGTGAAGTGACCCAAAACGTTAGCATGGAAGCTGGAAAGGCAAGGGTTGGTAGCGTCAGATCCGTGAACGCCACATCAAGTCGGGTCACTGCCATTCAGAATCTTCAAGTTAAAACTCGGGGCATCAACGCCAAACAACGCAAGAAAGGCTACAGTCAATGTCGAGAACACCCTCAAGGGGGACTCCACTGATGGGGACATAGCTTCACTTCTTTGGTTGGGACCAGTGATAATAGGCCCAATAATTAGGAGGCCCAAATGGCATAGCATGCCCTTGATCCACCAGGCAGCAAACCTACCAGATGAGTCACATAGGCATGAATGCCCTGTAGCTCGCTATCAGAAGGGGACGCCCACAAGTCACGAAGGGTGTGGGCGCCCACGCACCAGTAAATAAGGAAACATTCCCTGAATCAATCAGGAGCCAATTAAGGATCGATCAAGATCTGCTGTCAATCGAGGCAAATCACTCAAAGATCCTTTCCCTTGATAACGCCTTAGCCATCAAGGCACCTTTCACAGAAAAGGAAATTACGTGGGAGCCAAGGATCACAATCAGATCAGCCAGTATCACAATCAAGAATCCAGGCATTTATGGCAGGATTACGCCAAATCATCCTCAGCCAGTATAAAAGGTTAACTCTTCACACTGGAAAAATGTACGCTCTCTGTCTAGTCAATCAAGATTATTGAGCTCACAACCCTATATTAACTTAAGCATCGGAGGTGAATCGCAGGGCCACTCCTGTGCATTCATTGACTTGCAGGCGACTTCCGACCCAGAGTTGCCTCACCGAACTAGGTATGACCCCCGGCCAGAACCAGGTTCATCAGTTCTTATATACTTCAATATGAAGAAGTTATTTGACTTTTTATAAATTTTTTTACTCTTTTTTTAAAATATTTTTTACTCTCTTTTATTGAAGAATAAAGATAAAGATGTACATATATAAACACACAATCTGCGTGTAGATATAAATAATTAGTATAGCATCCAAAAGTTAACTATAAATAGTTAGTATGGCATCCAAAAGTTAACGAGGTGACGCAGATATAAATAGTTAGTATGGCATCCAAAAGTCAACGAGGTGAGCTCAGGACTTGAAAGTATTTGGAATGACGAATTCACATAAGCTGGAGTTTAGTGGATCCATTTGTTTTTTAAAATATTAAATGATCGAGTAGGTGTTAGTATATGAATATTTGCTTTTTAAAGTTGACACGCACAGATTAAGAAAATTATTAATTCAACTAAAATGAAGAAAAATATGAAATAAAAAGACTAAATTATCCTTATTATATTACTCATAGTTACTCTCATTAATTCAACATGATTGTATTTTGATTTTGAGGGGTGGTTGATTGAGTGAAGCTTCAGGTAGTCGAAATAGAGTGCTCGTAAAGAGAGGGCAAGGCAGAAGCTGAGTGGGTTTCGCAAGAAGCGGAAGGGGAAGAAGCGTGAAGAGAAATTGTAGGCACAGAAGAAGAAGAAGAGAGCGTGGGAATGGCAGTCATTAGAGAAAANCTGGACTGTTCATCTAATTTTAGGTTGAGATTAGGATTGAAATGGGATGAGATTGAGATGGGGCATCCCCAAACAGGCCCTTTGATAAATGGACAGGCAAAATAAATGGAGAAGATAAAATGATTATTCAATTTTATTTTTATATTTGTCCAACACCGTTTGATAAATAGTAGAGACAAAATAAAAACTAAATTTTCTTAAAGATTTCTATTTTATTATTTTTTGACATTTTTTTATTTTATTATTTTAAAGTGGAGGAAACTATTTTTATATATAATGCTAATTTAGAGAAAATAAATAATTAGAATGATATAAATAAAAAAGGCTCCTCAAAACATAAAGTGCAAGACTGCAAGTCTGCAAGTTGTGCCAACACTTATTCCCACCATTAGATGCAATGGAGGGATGAGATGTGGGAACTTTAGGGAACTTTAGCCAAGGAAAACTTTAGCTGATCCAATTTCTTCCGGATGCATCTAAATGTCAGGTTATTATTTTTTTTTTCTATCGTCTATTGTGTGTGGTTTTAAACTTTTTATTTGATTGTTGGAAATTAAAAATATATGTTTTAAGTACATGTGTGCACCATATTTATAAAATCTTCAAAGCTAGGTGTACTGTATGAGTGCTATTAAATAATTTAATGCATAGACAATCACGGGACTTCAATCAGTTACATCTGGGCAATGGTGGATTAAATTAAAATATACATTGATTGATAATTAGGAGACAAGACAAGTAATTACAGCTCATTAAGTATACTGTATACATATAAATATATGACAACTACTTAATCCCAGATTTGTGTTTGCTATACATTGTCACCTTATAAAGTGAAAAAGAATAAGTTAAATTATACTATTATATTGAAACTTGTTTGGATTACCTTAATAGAAGTCAACCATAAATGTATGTATTATGTATATATAAATTAGTTTGGTAAAAGTACTAATTTCGTCCCCAAACTTTACATCAACTGTCAATTTCGTCCTCAAACTTTTTTTGCTGTCAATTTCGTCCTCAAACTTTACACAAACTGTCAATTTCATCCCCAATATTTTTTTGCTGTCAATTTCGTCCTTAAACTTTACATCAACTGTCAATTTCGTCCCCGATCTTTCACATTTTCGTCAATTTTATCCTTTGACTAACTTCTTTTAATAAATTAACGACAGACTGCATCATGGTTTTGAATTTAAGTTAGGATTTGAGTTTCTTTTTTTATCAATTTTACATTATATATCGTTAGTCACATATATTTTGTCGTCAATATTTGGTTAAAGTAAGAGCAAAGGATAAAATTGACCAAAATGTGAGAGATTAGGGATGCAATTGACAGCAAAAAAAGATTGGGGACAAAATTGACAGCATGTGTAAAGTTTGGGGACGAAATTGACAGCAAAAAAGATTGGGGACGAAATTGACAGCAGGTGTAAAGTTTCATGACCAAATGGGTACTTTTGCCAATTAGTTTTATTACATTGACTGCCGGCCGCCGGGTTTCATGAATATTTAGTACATTACTCAGCTATATGGGCAAGACTTTAGCGACCAATAGAAAGCAAACAAACTACATTGGTGTCATATTATTTTCTTTACCCATTTTCTTAATTTATTTTGATTTTGAATAGTAATATAACTCGGTTTCTTGAGACTTCTTCAATTCAGCTAACAAAGTGAAAAGCTTCTTGGAGACTTTCACAAGTTAAAAGCAATATATGCTTAATTACTTTCATTAGAGCCATAAGTCAAAGCCATACACCTATATGTATGTGTGCATCTTTACTCAAGAGTTCAGAACTCATTCTCCCCTGTTTCAATTTTATATTTGTTTAAATTTCTAGGTAACAATATAAGTTGTGGTGTGTGTGAAGTGAAGGCTTGATCCCTTCTCTTTATTCAATTCGTCATATCTAAATAATTTATTTTTTCATGTTTTTTTAATAACATTACTGTGATACATATTTTATTGTTCTTAATTAGAAAAGTACATCATCGTCCTATTTCAAATTATAATTGAATCGGAATAGAGACATGAAGAAAGAAATATTCAAGAGCAAACAAAGATGGTAGACCGACTACCCATTAATTCAATAGTAATTATACGGGGTCCCATATTTACATAAATTAGACCTAGCTCTACTTATATACGCTTCTAAATATTAATTTAATACACATATAAATAATAGTGCTTTAATTCGTCTCCCTGCATTTTTTTTCTTTCTGATTATCGTAATTAAATAGGGGAGTATAAATTATATAATGATATTAGTGATAATGA